>JAZHYW010030240.1:0-20663 GCA_037355805.1 Ixodes ricinus
AAAAAAATTAGTTGCACCATATTGATTTTGCGACTCGCGACTTGGGAAGCGAGCATGTTACCACTGAGCCACGAGAATTTGTTTTCTTTATTCCTGAGCTACGATAACAACGGGAGATGACCGATTATATTTCGAAAAAAGGCGCTTCACTTCACCGTTCATCGCAAATTGCAATCTCTAAAGGCCGGTTGAGACACTTGCGTTCATGAGTGCGTTTAACTGCGCTGTGTTGAGAACCGGAAAGCCAGACACCGTGTACTATCCAGTGCTTCGCGATGTAGAGTCGCAGAATCCAATTCAAGAAATCATGCTTGCGCGCGATATAAGCAGCAGGGATGTCCAGGTTTCTCGCAGCCGAAACGCAGTCAAACGCAGTCAAACGCAATCAAACGCAAATCCGTTCCGTGCGCTCCAGCTGTTTCACCCCGGCCCTGGCCGCGAGCTCGATCGATTTCACAGCACGCCGGCCGGTGGGCTACATACAACCTAACCAAAGTAATGATAACACTGGCGGCGTTCCTTCACCCATGCTTTGCAGGAGCTCGATGTGTCACCGACGTTTCTTCCATCCAGCTCGTGCGGGTACGAAGTGAGTGCCGACGTTTGGAGTACGAATCCAGTGGAACGTGTAGCAATCCTTATCCAGCTTCGCGATTCTACAGACCGTGTCCCGCTTCAAGAACACTTTCGCTTTCAGCAACAGGCGGGACATTCTAGTGGGCCCTGTCCACGAACGCATTGATGCTGCTTACAGACAGCACAACTGAAAAAGGGGCACACAGTTGTAACGGGTGCCCGGTCGAATAGAAGCTAAAAACAAAATATTCGCCTACCTTCAACGGTAGGATGCACTTGCAAGCATTCATTGCGATACGAGAGACAGCCGCCGAAAACGACAAGTTGACCCGTACCCTCCGCCGCGCCAGTCCACGCCGCCGGCTTTTGCGCAGCGACCGTTTCCCTGCTCGCCTGCAACCGGCTAACCGGCTCCCCGGAAGCATTCGTACGGTAGCCGATTTAGGAACTCGACTGGGTCGAGTAGTGAAACGAAACATTGGGTTAAAAGAAGCCTTAAACACCCGTAGTATTAAAAAAGTGAAGAACGAGACACTCCATTCTTGACGCAGAGTGCAGGAAACGGTCATGTGATCCTTCATCCTACGTCACGACGATAGGCCGTCAGGTGGCGCCACGCCATGTTCTCGGGGCTAATAGACCATGTCACGAAACTGTCTTTCTGCAGGTCCAGTCAGTTCGGTCAAGCGACAAGAGCGGTGACGATAGTCTACTTCACCTCACGATGAACCGCAACAGACAGCACGAGAGCCATCGAAACAAATCCAGTGCACTTCTGAGTGTCACGTGACCCTGGGGCGCAGCGACGCGCCGTGCACTTAGCACCCCCTCACGGTGCTGGATTGCCTGGGGTGAGTCGTAGCATCCGCAGCGGTCCATCACAAGGTGAAACACAGTAGGCCGAGTCTAAAGTCAAAGGAAATGAACGTGAATCCGCTAGCTTGCTTGTAACCCTAACCGTCTTGAATGTAAACCATATAACTACAGAAAACAAGCATCGGAACAAAGACCAAGTAAAAGGCGGACTTACACGTAAAAATGCAGTATAAAAAAATGACCGCATCTCCACGTGGTGGATGATGTTGATTGGGGCGAAGCTCGGGTGATGCTGATGATACTGCTTTTGGTCATAGGTATTGCTGCTTGCTGTCGGCGTTGACGCTTTGCCGCCGTTTCCCGAGCTCTCAACTCCAGGTCCGCTTGGCGTTTTTGACGCTGTGCAGCAGCTTCTCGCGCCCTGGTCTCCGGAGCAGCTTGCTGTCTACGTAGACGCTGAGGCGCTGCATGCCGAGCTTTTCGGTCCTTTTCATTCATGGCAGTAGGAGAATGTGTGGTTTTCTTCTTTTTCTTTTTTTAAGCAGACAGATGGGATGGCATCTCAGAACTCCACTTACTCTTTTTTGCTTATTTTTTCTTTTTTCATAATTTTTTTTCATCTTTTTTTTCCAATTTTTTTTTTGCCCTACACGAGCACGCTGAGCATGTGCTCACGTGCTCGTGAGCACGTGATCTCACGAGCAGAAGCACGAGCACCCGACGCCGGCCTACGGCGGACGTAGTGGCTCTAGGCGGACGGACACACGGACATGGCTAGCCCCTAAGGAGCTTCGCCCCTAAAAAACAAGCGTCGGAGCAAAGCGCAGAGGAGAAGAGAGAAGTGAATCTCGCTTTGTTTTAATGCCGAAGCAAACCCAGATTTCGCACTTCAAAGGACGCGCGCAATGAACGTGGAAGACAGCCAGGCTGGCCGCCTGCTAAACAACGCTCTCATCTTTCGGCGGCGGCGCGCGAGTCAACGAGTTATGGGGTATCCACACGAAGGAGAAATCCGCCACTTTCCTCCGGGGAGCGTGCATCACGTGAGACATACGTCATCCCTTTTTGACGCCTCGCGGCGCGTTCTCCTCCGTGGCGGAGGCGCGGAGGCTTCGTTCCATCAGCACGAAAGCTCTGCAGGTGCACGCGGCGGAGCCAGGGACGGAGTTTCCCGGGTCGTTGACGTCACGACATCCGTCCGCGGAGTTCTCCTTCGTGTGGATACCCCTTTATCAGAGCTCCGCGAGTTATGAGTCGTCCCCCGCTCCCAGATCTCAGTTAGTGCGCGCGTGTATTCTCCATGCCTTCGTTTCTTTTACTTGGTGCTTGGTTTCTTGTTTCTCGCTCTCGTGTAACGCCAGTAAAGCCCGTCGCCTGCGCGAAAGGCGCCCTTCCCCCCCCCTGCGCCTCCCTTCCCTCTTTTGCTCTTTTCTTTGACGCTTCTTTTTAGTATAGCATTTTTTACGTATAAGTCTGTTAGAGCTCCACGCGGGTAAGCTGTTTCCCGCCCGCTCATTTTATTTCTGAGCAACTGGCTCGCTCACTGGCTCAATTTCGCTGACCATAAACATTGAAAAAAAAATAGAAGAACCGGGCCCATTCCATTCCGGGCAAAAAGCATCTAATTCCATTCCCATTCCATTCCCTCAACGTTGCCGCCATTCCATTCCCATTCCATTCCGGGGTCCCGAAAATTCGGAATTATTCCGGAATCATTCCCCGGAGTGGCAACTCCGCAACACTGCTCAAAATGTCCGAGCTTAGCGCAGCAGACCAACAGACGAACCGGGGGTCGAAGCCAAGGAAAGAGAGTAAACACAAAGCCAAACAAAACAAGGATAAGCGATGGCTTACGCGTCGGGTGAACAACAAAAACAAAAAAGAGAAAAAGAAAACAAAAAACACAGCAACATAAAAGCAGGGCTATGTTCCAAATCTTACCCGAGTAACCTGCCTCCTACGTCAGCGGGTAATACCACGTGACATCGCGAGTAAACGATCCGCGACTCGATTTTTGGAACGGCCGGGATAATCACCTGGATACTACGCGGATTGGCTTCGTCTTGGGCTACGGCAAAAGGAAAACACAGCAGCGTTGGCAGAAAATAGCAGACGATCTCTTTTGATTACGGAGAAAAGCACTCGAAGAGACGATAATATTAATGACGACGCGGTGTTTTCTGAGGTGGATCCGCCAGCTCCTTTTACTCACCTTCCTCTCGAGCTGTATATTGATATCAAAATAACTTACCCCCTACAGTTAGACATAAAAATTCGTTTCTAATATTCAGCGCGATCGCTGTAATTCTAGTCATGGTGCCCTAAACGCATATATTCCACGCATTGGAATTTGCACCGATTATGCTTTGCAGAAATTGATTCCACATGGTGTAGCGGTACAGCGCGCGAGGGTGCTTTCTCAAGAATGATATGTAACTTACGTCCGCTTTGACGCGAATATGATTACAATAAAATCTTTGAAGCCATCACTGCTTTATACGCGTTATCCCCTCATTACACACACTCTGGGGAAAACAAAAATACTACCTTATCATTTACTGCGTTCAAACATTTTCAGCCTTGAACGTGAGAATACGGCAGTCCCTCCAACGCCGAGGATACGGAGAAGCTGCTGTTTACGCTCGCACTCTGATAATAACAAGTATACCTTCCCGGGGAAGGCGCACGGTCTGGACGTAATGCAGTCAATTCCTGCGTTGAAAACAGCAAATCGCAATAACCACACATGCTGCACCTCATTCTTTGTCATTTCGAACGTCCGCCACCAAAACCTACAGAGCAAGCCAGCTTTTGGCGGCTGTCAATGCAGAAAGCAGACAACGAACAGATCACGTGACGTATTTACTCGATTTGATCCGACATTACCCCCGATCGAGGAGGGTAGCGCGAGTAATTACTCCGGAGTAAACAATCCGCTTCTGGAATGCGAGTTCTGACGTCATCAAGTAAGCTCGAGTAAGTTTTGGAACGCCACGGTACGAAACCTTTACTCCGGAGTCGGATCGAGTAAATTTTTGGAACACAGCCCAGGAGGAAGAAAGAACGCGGCAGTGTGGCGTCGCCTCAAAAATATAAATGAAAGAAGACTCAAAAAAGGAAAGAGTGGAGACGGTTCAACGGGTGTCGGCCTTTATCCCGAAGTAAAGAAGCAGCGGAGCAGAAGATGTTAGTCGTCGCCGCGCTAACAATCGGCATTTGTGCACTCTAAATAACGTGACTGAAATCACCTTTTTTTTTTTTTTTGTGGGGCTACGGCTCTCTCCCCTTCTTTCTTTGCAAGCGCGAGAAGTCTGCTTTTTTCGTAACTCCGCTTTTATTAATCTGCAGGGTGAAACAAGGAGACGGCAGGCTCTTAAATAGACCGGAAAATTCGGTTTCTTAACCTATCGCCCTACGACTTTGTGCCGCGTTGCCCACAGATGGTGCTTTTTTTTTTGTAAAATTTGCAAAGAACGAACTTACCTGAGGAAAAAGTAAAGAAAGAAAAAGGCTTAGTTCCTATGGAAACGCAGCGACGCCACCGGTCTGCAAACAACACGGCGCCGTTTCGCACGGGAGACAAGAGATGGCGCAAGTGGTCGCGACGCCAACTGCCGCCAACGAACGAGCAGACGACGCCGAGAGCCGGCGTGTTTAGCAGACAAGGAACTGCAGTTCCTTGTTGTTACCGCGCCTGTTTTTGTTTCTGCGACTGTCGCCGCCTGCGGAACGCGAGCCGTTTTTGAGTCGAAAGGATCGTCTGCTAAAGTGCCGGCTCTCGGCGCCGTATGCTCGTTCGTGTGGCGGCGTTCGTTGCGCCATCTCTTGTCTCCCGTGCGAAACGGCGCCGTGTTGTTTGAAGACCGGTGGCGTCGCTGCGTTTCCATAGGAGCTAAGCCTTTTTCTTTCTTTACTTTTTCCTCAGAAAAGTTCGTTCTTTGCAAATTTTACAAAAAAAGCACCACCTGTGGGCAACGCTGCACAAAGTCGTAGCGCGATAGGTTAAGAAACCGAATTTTCTGGTCGATTCAAAGAGCCTGGCGTCTCCTTGTTTCACCGTGTAATAATAGCGTCAGATTGCATATGCACAACGATCTCTTTCAGAGCATTCTGACATCGCCGTAACGTACGTGGTTCGATATTTGTTGCAAGTCGTGCTGCAAGTTGCGCCACACTCTAAGAAAAAGGGAGCGCGACTTAGTCCCTCGGGGGACCAAATGCGCTGACACTACCATTAGTCCCCTAGGGGAGCAACGGTGACGGGAGCAACTGTTGCGCCCCGTCCGTTAGTCCCTCGCACTAGCACCGTTGGGACTAACTGTTACACCGTTTCAATTGCACCTCGAGGACCAACTGTTAGGCCCTTGCACTTGGTCCCCTGGGACCAACTGTTACACCGTTTCAATTGAACCCCGAGGACGAACTGTTAGGCCCTTGCGCTTGGACCCCTGGGACTAACTGTTACACCGTTTCAAATGAACCCCGAGGACCAACTGTTAGGCCCTTGCACTTGGACCCCTGGGTCTAAACGTTGCGCCCTTGGATTTAGACTTCTGGGACTAAAGGTTTATCCTTTACATTTGGTCCCGAGCCACGAATCTCCGAAACGAAATGGTCAGTTCAGGTAAAACGTAGCTTTATTGCCTCGTAGGTACACATCACATTCAAGGATGACAGAAGTCGAAGTTCCTGGGCGGTAGAATCCACGATAAGGCCAAATTTCGAAGAGTGCACTTGCGTCGACGATGGCTTGGACACTGAGACGTCTGTCGAAACCGGTCGTAGTCCCAGCACCGTTTATTGGGGCACCGGCAGCTTCTTGCCTGTTTGCGAGGAATTTGAATTATTAGTAACAGAGCAGCGTGAAATATCCAATCGCTGGACAAACGTATGAGATATAACACACGCACAATAAAATAACAAATAGGCTGCATAAGTGCTACAATGGTTCACATCCAACATGCGATCTGTTGACAGCAGACCAGCGCAAAATTCGATATTTAGTAGACCGTTCGCTGCGAATTACCGA
The DNA here is from genome assembly GCA_037355805.1 of Ixodes ricinus. Classification (NCBI taxonomy): domain Eukaryota; kingdom Metazoa; phylum Arthropoda; class Arachnida; order Ixodida; family Ixodidae; genus Ixodes; species Ixodes ricinus. The sequence goes on from JAZHYW010030240.1 coordinate 6,422, forward strand.
CCCAGCGCGTGCGTGCTCAAACAATGCTTCAAAATGACGGCACGAGGTCCTGCCATCAACCCGAAAGTCTAGTGTACAATTAAATAAATGTCTCCATTAATGCCGGTTCTCACACGCAGCGAAGCGCTGATGTAGCGCTGCTCACGTGTCGTGAGCTACTTTTCGTCTGCCATGAGCAACAGTTTTGACGGTGCGTTACAAAGCTGGTGACCGCTCCCGTCGCTTAGCGCAAGGTCAGCGCTATGCTTGTAGCGCTCCGCGGCATGTGTGGACAGGCCTTTATGGTCAACCAATCCTGCCAAAGCCTGCAACACACACAAAAAAAAAGCCATCGGTAGAACTGTCGTTTCGCTCGATACGATTGAATATGAGGTCTCTGTGCTGCATAACAAAATCAGCAACCATGGTGCCAAAAAGAATAGAGCATGGCGCGCGCTTTGCAAGCTAGAGAACGCGCTCAAAATAAAACACTTTCTGAAGCCGCAGTTAATGAATACACCAAAAACAGAAGTACTTCGACATACCTTAATCGAGTTCCCTTGACTCTGTGACTTCAGAACAGATCAAGTGCAGTGCTGCAGCACCGCGAATCCAAACCGGATCCCGCAATGATCGGAGACGAAACAGGAAGAAAAAGCGGCGACTAGCTTCCGACCAGGCTGTTTTCAACTCTCAACAGACCGATGTCACCAAGCGAACTGCGCAGGCGCGCGCTTTCCGGAAGCGGTGCCGCCGCCATGCGACTTGTAGTCATCCCTTTCCGGCTTCCTCGCTCCATAGGGCTGCGCGTACATCGTCATAGATTATCGTTTGGCACGCCCCGGTATTAGTTTGGTTCTCTTGCATGTCTGTACTTCATAAGATTGTATTGTATGCGATGCCTTAGTTTGCAAGCATGCGCAGAAAAGCTGTTTCAGTCGTCTTTTCACTTTAGAGTCGATTTGTCGTCTGCTTCGTCGTCGTCTGTTTTTCCGCCTTCGTGAACGCGTGAGCCCAATGCAGTTTACGCGGTGGCGTCTCAATTAAATTGGAAACAAGTGAATGCCTAGTGCAATGGCAAAGAGCAAAAAAATCGAGGGACCATCGGCTCGGTGTAGCACCGCGGAACAGCATCAAATATGTTGGTGAAAAACTGAGCTTGGTAGTGCTCAGTCTTGTGCATAACGATTAATCGACAATGAAGTAACAGGAGCTAAATAGACTTTCTCAGTGAGCGAGTTTTCTAGAAGTTGTTTCATTCGAGTTGACAGCCTGTGCGTCAGGGTACAGATGAACTGCGGGAGAAGCCTGCACACAAAGAAGAAATGATCTACAGAAAGGCCATGCCTTACGCGCCGTAACAATTTGGCATTTGTTAAAAAGAAGCAACTATGCCGGATACCTAAAACGTTGGGGTGGAGATGATTTTTCGTGTATGGTTTCTGTTCAGTTTTATTTTGTTTTGCGCAAGCTCCGAACGTTACCGGTCGCCCGACGGGGCAAAAGTTTTTTCTGCGGTCTCGAGTGGTGTTAATGCAAAATGGATCAGTAATGTCAGCCTAATAGACCACCACAAAAAGAATGAGGTCCGTTTGTTACATTTTGGCGGTAAGTGTTGCACTTCTAAATTGCATTACGCGGTGTTTTCACGTTGTATGAAAAAATAATGATAAAAACTGCTTCCGAAAACAAGTTGTTTTATTTCAGGTGATGCATATCGCGAATCGCTGCTTTTTTTAGTGATTGTCACGATCTTTAGAAGCACAGTTGTGCTTGAAACATGTCCTCGCAATAAAAGTTACGCTATAACCACCAAAATACGTCAAGCAAAAAGTGTATTATAAACGGCCTCCGCAAAGCAGTGCTGAGGTCCTATTTGTGATAAACCACCCACCCCTGCCCGTTTCGATCTGCATGAGCATCGTACCGGCGTGCGGTCGTGTATCACTACTGCATGCTGCACGTTAAAGACCCCAGGCTAGCGGTTGTACTGCACTGGCTAAATTGCTCATCTACAGCGAGTGACTCGTCGCAACTTTAAATGGCTGACCAACTAGACGCTGTATAAATATCCCCACAACCCAATTTTGTTTTGTGATAAACCAACGGCCGGACCGAGATTCCGACGTACGGAACACTTTGGCACGTTCTATGTCTCGTGCCTTGTAATCTTACACATTTTAGCTGACGTGCAATACGGTGGATAGAAATTATGAAGCAAATCGCGAAACAAATTGTAAAACGCTATTTTCCGGCCGCTCTTCCGGCTCTGTTTACCTTTCTTTTCCATGCCTCTTCCTTTCGGAAGACATAATATACGAGACTTTTTGGCCTGGTGCTGTTACTATAGCTCCGTGGCATGAAACAGGTGAGGTCACCCATTGAAAACCCTGAGTAAACACTCCCCTAAAAGTCTCGTGCTAACCCGAAAATCTCCAAACGCCGGACGTACAATGCGCACTGACGCGTCCGGAAAACTGGAGAGAACTACAGGTACCAGAATGCACCGCGGCAGCGGTGGCGTCGCGCAACTCCTGGTGAGATCGGTCTACTGACTAAAAACAGGTTCTTTTCAAAGAAAGACCCCTTCCCATTTTCCCGACGGACCCTATCTCCCCATCTGCCCAACCCCCGCGTGAGCGAGGATTACCTGAAAGAATGCGGGGTGACGGGGTTGGTGGGAGAAGGAAGGGAGCGCATGAAAATCTCTTTTCCCCTCCCACTACACACAACACACGCACAGATAAAGTGAACTAAGCCCCAAGGACGGGAGAAGGTCGCCATTTTCATTACGCCGGTCAAGCAACGCACAAACGAACACGTTTTCTTTTTTTTTCTGTTTCTTCTTTTTTTTTTTTTTTAGTTCGCATTTGTTTTGTAGTAGCAGGGTGTTCCATGGGTGACATTCCGGGCGCGGCTCGTTCTTCATCTAAACGGTTTTCTGAAACAGCGACGACGATGGCAGGAAGGCGTCTGGATACTGCCCCTAAATGTGCTTTTTGAGTGGAACGTGCTGTGCATCAAGTGTGTCGTTGCGGATTTTGAGTTCGACATTGGACTACCCAGAAAGGTTGGTCACGGGGAGACGCAGAGACGAGGCTCGACTTGTTCTCAGTAACTCAGTATTTAGCGATTGAAGTGACCATTTATTCTGACTGCGAGACTCCGGTGCTGAAAACGCGGCTTCTACAAACTGTTAGGTCTCATTTAAGAGAAGAAAAAAGTGTTAGTATTTGGAAGTGTTGCTATGTGTTGCGTTTAGATAAATGCTATTTTTTTGCGCGAAGGCAAATTACGTGAATGGGGCTTGTGAAATGTCAACATATTATTTTTGACGAGATAGTTGGGTGAAGTCGAGTCAACACATTTGTTAACTCGCATTCACACAACGCGTGAAGCTCTACCATGTAATGTCTTAACATTCGTGGCACATTAAACAAATTCGCCAGTTTCGTCCGAGTTTTGTCAACATTTCCAGCCGTGCTGGGCTAATGGTGAATTCCGCTCGCAGATCTCGAGCGCTCCAAAAGCGCTCCATTTTGAGCGCGCATATTCCGCTCGCAGATCTGGCTCGACTTGGTCATCTTCCGCTCGTAGATCTCTGGCAGCTACCGCCCCGTGGAGCGCCTCCAACTCCGCCAAACTTGATCTGCGGGATTCGAGAGATCTACCCGGAACTTGACAGAGCGCCACAGAGCGCGCTACGTCATTTCCCTCCCAGGACGGTGGCGCATGCGCAACGCGGCGTTGCCGGCGACCGGCCTGCGCTTCCTCGCCGTCGACGAAGGGACGGGGGACGGTGCCGAGTCGGTCGAGATGGGTCTTCTTGGATGCATCGGTTGTTTACGCGGGATTGTGACGGCTCGGACGCTTCTACCTCGCGTTGAAAGCCGGGACAGGAGCGTGACAAATCGGAAGCGCTGACATCTGTGATCGTGAGAGGAAGAACGAGAAAAAGAACGGCAGAAAATCGGAAGGAGGCCGACGCAAGGTTAGGCCTGTTCATTTTGCCGCCACTGATTGTTTACTTTTTTACGCTGCATGCCGCCGACGTTTTCTCGCGCAATAAAGCAAGAACAGATTAGGCAACGACTGTGCCAGTGATGGTTTGTTACCTCTGTGTTTATTAAAGTCGTATCAGCAATTTGAACTCCACCGATGGCAATCGCTGTGCGTGCCCCGCCGCTTCGAGGCGGCCGAAAGGTATGTGACGGTGCCGAATGCGGACGTCTTCCTCGTTATTTGTGACATGGGCTCCGTGGAGTGGATATTTTCGCCCGTCCTGTGTCGTGTGGTATTTCTGCAGCTAAGCAATGACAGTTGTCACTGGTCGTCGGAAAGATCAGTCGGCTAAGCGTTGGGGGCTCGTCAAGTTCGAGCAGCGGCCATCTTGAACGGCCGAGGGGGAGCAGTGGGAGCGGGGGAGGGGTCGCTCCAAAAAGGCGAGTTCATCTTCCGCTCGTCGATTCGGAGTGTGTCCCACGGAGCGGAATTTTGCCTCCCTCGCGGATTTTAGAAAGCGCTCCGGATCTACGAGTGGAATTCACCATAAGTCTCACCGATCCCCAAGACAAGCGAAATAACATCCGTCCCAATGGCGAACATTCCGTTTGCCTTCGTGGACCAAACGATGTACAGATGCACCCGGTCTGAGGGGGACTAATGGATGCTTTGCTCGCGCACGCTTATCGGTTAGTCCCAGTCGATCGCAGATAGTCCCCAGCTTTTGCGCACGGTACCTAGCTTGAACCAGATGGTCCTTTCGGGGAGCAACTGGGAGTTCAGTGGACCAAATGCTGCCGTTAGTCCCCTGAGACTAACTTTTTTCTTAGAGTGCAGGGAACAGTGACACGATAGCAAGGTAGAACAAGAGGTTTAATATGGCGATCGGCTCAGAGCCGGGTACGTTCTAGCCACGGGCGCAAGGCACGAGTTCATGCGCACGAGCGACGGAGCTCTATCTGCTCGGCTGCTCAGTGTAGCGCTATCCAACATCTCCCCCATACAGAAGAGTCAAAGTCTCTGGGGAGCCTTGACGCATCGGCCACTTCTCGTGTGTGAATGAAGATTGCCTTCGCATTCTGCACGTGGCTCTTGAGCATCTTCGCTGTCAACGACTTCCGCATCCCGGACATTTGCAGGAAAAGGAACAAGATGAGTTCGGTTACGTCGCACAACCCCGTTGTCAGTGTCTACGAAGTAAGATCTTGGTTCCTCTGCTGGTCTCTGTACTGTACCTTTCTGCTTGATGTCTGTGATCCAAACTTCCTCTCCATTTAGGACTTCAGGCAGTGGGCGTACGCCATGCCGTCGATTGAAGTCTTTCTTCTGGTGTTCCCGGTATAGTTCTTCAAAGTCGCGAAGTTTTCTCATGTCGGGCATGTGGGGCATGAGCATCTCGGGAACAATAGGGAGCTTGGTTCGTAAACGTCGACCCATAAGCAGTTGAGCGGGGCTGTAGCCGTTCTTCAGCGGAGTCGACCTGTAAGAGAGAAGGGTCAGGTACGGGTCTTTCGTTTTTTCCATTGATTTCTTGATGCATTTCACGGCTGCTTCCGCAAGTCCATTACTTTGGGGATAATATGGGCTTGAGGTGGTATGGGTGAACCCGTATTCTCGAGCAAATGTAGCGAAGTCTGATGACGAGAACTGAGGCCCATTGTCGGACACTACCACCTCGGGAATGCCGTGGCGAGCGAAGATTGATTTGCAGTGGGTAATGACGGTAAGCGATGTAAGTTTCTCAAGTCGTGCTATCTCGGGGTACCTTGAGAAATAATCTGTCATGATCAACCACCAGTGGCTGTTGAAGTAGAAAAGATCCATTGCAACGCGCTGCCATGGTCGGTCAGGAAATTCCGTGTTTAGAAGCGGCATCTTGCGATTGCACGTGGTTTTGATGCATTCGTTGCATTGCTTTACTGTGGCAGTTATCTCTGCTGCTATTGTTGGCCACCAGACACAGTCTTTTGCTCTTGCTTGTGTTTTCGTGATGCCGAAGTGGCCTTCGTGAAGAAGTTGCATAATCTCTTGTCTGCACGAGACAGGAACGACGACACGGGCTGCATAGAGGAGCAAGTCGTCTTCTACGGTGATCTGGTGTCGGTGCTCAAAGAAAGGTTTCAGGTCTTGTGACAAGTCTCTTCTGGATGGCCACTCCTTTGAGCTTAGTTTTCGTAGCTGGTTACAAACTGTGTCCGATTTTTGACTTTCTTTTAGCCATTGTAGGCAATGGTCCCTGACTGGGATAGCTTTGTTCAAGGAACAGACGAAAGCTTCGACGTCTTTTTCGAGGTCTGTGTCCCCTGTCTGTTGTAGAGGTGCTCGGGAAAGTGTGTCAGCGGCTAGTAGGTCCTTTCCGGGTACATATTCTACGCTGTACTGGTACCGCATCATCCTCATCTTTAGCCTCTGGAGTCTGGGTGTCAAGTCGTCAAGAGTTTTCGACATGAGGATGGGAACGAGCGGCTTGTGGTCTGTCTCCAGCTTGAACGTTTTACCAACCAGGTAGTCCTCGAACTTTCCACATGCCCAGACTAAGGCAAGAGCCTCTTTCTCAATTTGCGCGTAGCGCTTTTCGGTGTCTGAGAGCAATCTTGAGGCGTACGCAATGACAGCAAATTTGCCGTCTGTTTGTCGCTGCCGGATCAGTGCTCCAAGTCCGAAGGAGGAAGCGTCTGCGCTGACGACTGTATCCTTTCCGGGGTCATATACGCCCAGTACGGGACGAGAAGATAGTACTGTCTTCCATTTGTCAAATGCTTGTTGCTGTGGAGAGTCCCAAAGAAACTCGTGCTTCTTCGACAACAAGGATGAAAGTGGCTGAAGAACCTCTGAAAGGTTTGGCACAAAGCGGGCAAGGTATGTGGCCATACCCAGTACTCTTTGCAGCTCACTTTTGTTTGTCGGGCGTTTCATTTTCAGAATAGCTTCTACCTTCCTTTCATCGGGTCTGATGCCGTTGTAGTCTAGTTGATGGCCTAAGAACGTGAGCTCTTGGACGTTATATAGGCACTTGTTTTCGTTGAGCGTCAGTCCAGCTTTGGTTAATCGCTGCAGTACGGTGCGGAGCGTCTCGTTGTGTTCTTCTTCGGTTGAGCCCCAGATGAGGATGTCATCCATGTGACAGACCACTCTGTTAATGCCATGCAAAAGACTAGACATCTGCTTTTGAAAGTGCTCTGGAGCAGACGATATGCCGAAAGGTAGTCTGTTGAAGGAAAACCTCCCGAACGGTGTAATGAAGGTGGTGAGCTTCCTGCTGCCTTCGTCCAGTGGAATTTGCCAAAATCCCGAATTAGCATCTAATTTCGAAAATATCTTCGCGCCGTGGAGGAGTCCGAGTGTGTGCTCGACGGAAGGAATGGGATGCCATTCTCTCAGGACGTGATGGTTTAGACCAGTGAAGTCGACGCAGATTCTCACTGATCCGTTTGGCTTGAGGACGACTACCATGGGCGCACACCATTCGGTTGGTTCGTCGACGGGAGAAATGACACCGATTGTCTGCATTCGCTGTAGCTCCAACCTTGTTTTCTCGTACAAGGGTATCGGGATGCGGCGTGGAGAGCTGATACAAAATGGTTCCGCTCCATCGCGCAAGCGAATGCGGTGTTCTTTTTGCAGCTTGCCGAGACCTTGGAATAATGAAGGAAATTCAACTTTCGGAATTACCTTCTGGGTGACGGCATTGACGAATGTGAGTATCTGCAGATCATTGATGGCGGGCTTTCCGAGCAAGGACGTGTGGACGTCGTGAAGCACGTAGACGTCTTGAATCGTTGTCCTGTCGCGGTAAGCGAGTTCGAGTCTTGCAACGCCCTTAGTTGCGAGAAGCTTTGAGTCTGGCCCGTAAAGTTGACGAGGCGCTTCTGAAAGCAGAGGCTGACGTTTGAGCATGTCGAATGTTGCTTTTGAAAGGACGGTTTCGTCGGCGCCCGTGTCGATTTTGAATTTTACGGGTTGGCCTTGAACCAGGATCGTAGTCTCCCATTCCGAAGTTTCGGAGGACTTGACTGCTCCTAAAAATCCTTGTTCGCTGTTGGTTTCAGACGCTTCAACGAAGTCAACTCGTCGAGACCTGCAAACAGACGAATAATGTCCTTTCTTGTGGCAATTACGGCACACTTCCGACCGCGCTGGGCATTGGGCGCGTCCGTGCTGCTCTTTTCCGCACCAGCGACACGGTCTCTGAATGCCGCTCTTGCTGGAGCTTGGAGATGGCTTCACTTCTGGGTGAGGTCGTTCGTCGTTCGAGTGAGCAGTTTCCTCAGAGGTCTTGACGAAACGTCTTGGGTTTACTCCTTGTTGACGCCCCGCAGCGACTTTGTTGACTGTCGACTTGTCGGGATTGAGCTCAGCTTGCTGCTGACGTACGCTTTCGACCTGTCGGACCGTCTCGAGTGCCTTCTGAAGCGTGAGGTCGGCGTCGAGCTGAAGTCTTGCTGAGAGCTTCTGATCTTTGATTCCTACTACTAGACGGTCTCTGACGAGCTGTTCTTGAAGCTCGCCGTAGTCGCAGTGCTTTGAAAGTGCGTGGAGCGCCGTGACAAAATCTTCCGCAGACTCGCCTTCTTGTTGAACTCTCGTGTTGAAACGAGCTCGTTCGAAGATGACGTTTCGCCGCGGGATAAAATACTTGTCGAACTGCTCCATGACGACTGTAAACTTCTTGGCCTCCTCGGCAGACAGCTGGAACGTGCCATATATATCTTCCGCTTGGTCTCCCATGATGTAGAGCAACGCATCTATTTGGTGTGGCTCGGGCTTGGCGATAAGTCCGGAGGACGTGCGGAAACGTTCGAAACGTTTTTTCCACTTCGGCCACTCGGTCGGCGATGAGAAGCAAAATGCTTCCGGCGGTTGTATGACAAAGGACGCCATAATTTATCGCGCAGCTGCGGCCGAAGATCCCCGAGAGCAAAGTCGCCTACCTTCGTGTGGGTCCCTGGTTGGCGCGGCGGTGCCCGCTGCAGAGCTCTTAAAATCGGCTCATCGTTGGCGGCATCCCACTTCTGACACCATGTTGCAAGTCGTGTTGCAAGTTGCGCCAGGGAACGGTGACACGATAGCAAGGTAGAACAAGAGGTTTAATATGGCGATCGGCTCAGAGCCGGGTACGTTCTAGCCACGGGCGCAAGGCACGAGTTCATGCGCACGAGCGACGGAGCTCTATCTGCTCGGCTGCTCAGTGTAGCGCTATCCAACAATATTGACTTTGCTTCTTCATCCGGAGACGACCTTAACGGGATTAGCCAGCTCGCCTATTCGACGAAACGGTTATAAGCAAGACATTCATGAGAAATGGGAATTCCAACAACAAAACGAATTGACTGATAAGAACAATAAAGTTGAAAACGAAGCTATGTTCTGAAATGTTTGTACATTGCCCTTTTTCACGAAACAGCGCGAAGGCATACATTCGTGGTTTTGCTTGGCTTACATAAGTTGTGACAGAATGTTTTCTTCGGGAGAACTCCAAACTCGCATCCTACAAGCTGTAACATCTTTCCCACGCGAAGAAAACGTCCTTCACTCATGAGCTGGCACCCATTTTTTAACTTTCGAAGCAGCGAATGTCCGTGACAATTTGTTTTTTTTGTTGGTCACCTCGCACGGTGATGGGCAAAACCCATGCATTTTGGAGAATTCGTCTGCTAGCGGAGACTCTGAGGTCTGCCAGGGGCGCTGCAATCACCTTCGCCCGCTTTCCGCGGGAGTCGCCAGTATTGGATTCCACGGTATTTGGTTTTACTTTGAGCGAACTTGTACGTTCGAGGATGGTGCAGTGCTCAGCACTAATAGAAACAAAATCACTCGAGAAATCTTTGATGCTCGTAAACTTGAGGATAAAGGGTACAGTGTTTGGCGCACTCTCATTGTTGTTGTCAGATAAGGAATTGCATATTTTGAACAAGTGGCAGTAACCAGTGACAATGCTGTAGATGACATGTAGCCTGAACACGATTTTAGCGTTTTACTTTTAGGTGGCGATGCTTGGGCAATGACATTAGAGTCACAAGCTGAGGCGAAAAACGTGGCCAGTTGGCGCAATTCACTTGACAGTTAAATCATACTAGTTTACAACATTGATCATCGTGTCAGCAGTTAAATGTTTATCAAATTCAAATGTAACTCTCGTTTTAGACATAAAATAACATCAATTCAACACCACCGTCTCAATTCAATTTCTAATTCATTTTGTTTACCTTTGTATTGAAGGGGAAGGCAGGAGAAAATCTCACAGCACTCACAATCGTCTGTTACGATTAATTACTTTAGTTAAGATAAATTACACTTCGGCAGGTTCACATAAAGATTTCGCTTCACTGGTGTGTTTTTTTTGTTTTTTTCTGCGCGGATAAACTTACATCGAAAACACGGTTCGAATTCCTTTGTCTGAGTTTTGCTTTTCAACCACGCAAACAGTTTTGCTAAAAATCTTATTCTTCAAAGAGGGCCTACAAAATTAAATAATTTAGTAATTTACCTTCTACTGTCCAAGCACATGGACATCGATGCATTCTGCATTCATTTGCTCATTTATTAGGCTTAGGAAGGCAAGAGGTATACTCTCCAACAATCATGCACTCTCTGTGAGAAAAACGGTTCACGTCTTGGTACGTGAACCGTCGTGAGGTATTCATAGAAGGTTTAAACTCATAACTTGATGACAATGCTTCTAAACCTAGTGATGGAGCATTTTCACACGAAACGATGCTGCCGCAAAAGTGCGTACGCTCCCACCTAGTGGTTATTTCGACGAGCTCGGCGTTACTACAGAGCCATATCGCAGAGAAAGGTAGAACTTGGCGCTGTTGGACGCTACGAGCATCGCGATGGTCTAACTCTAACTCGACACAGTAACCAAAGTTACCTTTATCTATAAAAACTGTGCAGTCTTCCAAATACGTCACAGCTACGGAACTGCGGCTAGGATTTCCGGGCTTTGAAAGGACTCGCGATTGTTGAGGCGTTTACTATGCGTCGCTGCGAAGACAAGATAGCACCCCCTCCATCAGCATATCTCTAGAGAAGACCTTCTTTGCCCAGAATTTTCGCTTTTCCATAAATACGCAACGTGAACCGGTCAGCCTTGGGAATATTCCCTCGCACTGCCTCCAAAACTCTCTTAACCCACCCGGCCCTCCCATCCTCTCTGCTTTCTTCCCCTCCCAACTTTCTGGCCCGCTCGTCGAGCGGGCGCATTAGGGCCCGTGGAGGAAGTACTTTGCTTGCTGGCTTCTCGCTCACTCTAAGAGCTCTTCTGACCCATGATTCTGAACCAAATTAAAACATGTGTTCGTCCTTTGTTCCCTTTGTCGTCCGTTGTCTCCGGTTGGAATCATGTGTAAGTTATCCAACTCGTCTCATTATTATCCTTTCGTACCCTGCCACCTGGGCCTGCAATGCTAAACGCAAGTTCGTCCGCTTTTTCCACTGGGGTTTCATTTATGCCAAAACCGCGCTCTTATTATCTGATTAAAACATATAGTGGGTAGACCTTAAAGGGTCCCTGCAATCATATTTAAGCGTCTACCTTTTTTGCTGTTTCCACGTCTCTTGGGGTTCGGGAGAGCCAGCGGGCACGGAGAGGGTAACTAAATATCAGTGCGTCATATTTTGACCGGACGACGCGGAAACCTCCTCCACCGACGAGGGCGACCGCGGTACCGAAAGCGCTCAAAATGTGACGTTTTTGGTCCTGGGCTTAATACTGCTCAGAGCCGCTAAAAGCTTTTTTTTTAGTCGAGATACAAAATATAAGTGTCGCGAACCGTTTCAATTATGTATGAAAGTAGTTTTTGTTCAGTATTTTATATCAGAAAAGAAACAAATGCAGCTTATAAAGTACGGAAACAAGAAATGACCCGTCGACATACCTCGCCACCAAGCGGCGGAAAAAGCGGCGCATATTAGAAAGGGCTAGTGGGATGAGGCGCCGATGAACGACGAGCGCAGAAAGGTCCCGAAGCGTAGAAAGGCCAATTGGCGGTGTATGGCAGCGCGAAGTGGCTCCTGTTCTGTACTGATCTTTATCCCGTGTTTGCTGTCGTTTGTGGCCAGTGAAATGTTATGCCCAAATAGTCTTTAATCGCGCAGCAAATTCATTGCGAGCCGCTCTTGGCCGCCCGCTTCATACAGCCTATCCAACACACGCTTTAGTGGCGCCCTCTCGAGCCGTCGACACGGAGTGCGGCAGCCGTGAGCGCTCGATGAGCTCACTATCCCTCCTCAGTTCACGGCCACTCAAGCCTGGGACCTACGACGTCATGCAGAAGGTTATTTTTTGCTTGTTTTAGTAATTCTAATTTGCCTATAACTTTTAAAATAAAGCGAACCTTTAAAAAAGGCGAACTTAAAAAAGCGAATGAAAAAAGTTTCATTAAGTTACTACGTTCAGCGCGCTTAGGTTCGGTGCAAATTAAAAACCAGTCAAAAAGTTGTTGCAGGGCCCCTTTAAGGCACCTAGCATTGAGGTCTCCCCACTATCCTTCTAATGAAAGCCAATCAGAACCTCGGCGTCGTCTACACGTCACCGCAAACCTCCGAAAGAAGCAGACGACTTAGTTCTTCCCAAAAGACGACCTTCTGCTAACAAGAATCATTCATGATTCATATACTGTATAATTAGAAAAATCTTTCAAATCAATTCAAGTACTTTCATGGCTGTGCACGACATGGTGAATTTCTAGGACACTTGTGCAATAAAACGAGCCTTCATGGGATATATTTGACGTGCGTTGTGACACCAGAGCTGTTTTTCGCTCCAGTTGGACTTCTAGTTCATAGAAAATCTTTCGGGCGAACTACATCTAGAAAAAAAACTGCCCGGTCTTTGATATATCTCGATTTTTTTTATTGTCGTTATCAAGTAATGATTTGTTGTGCACGACCGGCTGAGTTCCTAAGACACTTGCGTCATGCATCAGACCTCCGAAATATTCATTTGGCTTTTTTTGTGACACGAGTGTATGCCGTGATCATTGTCAGTTTTCCTCTCAACTATAGATTTTGTGGATCGCGTTATTTTTCATCCGATATTGGTTTTATGTTGTGTACAATATTTTATTATGCTTTAGGCAAAACACGTGACAGCATTTGCGAGCTTCTCGCTCGTTTGGTTTCATTCTCTATCATCACACCGCCCATGTTCTCGTGACGAAACACACCATCTAACGCTCGTAGTTCGGTTTGCCGGCAGATTGACGGTCTATACATATACTACATCCTTTCTTTCATGTGTTTCACCATTTACTTCGGATGATCGACTCACCCGAAGCGCTCAGCCACGTCACGCGTGAAGAAGCAGCCTCCGTTTACGCTGAATGTCACAAGGGGTGGACAATTCATCGTTTCGATATACGGTTGTCTAGTCCGCTCTAACGCGCTCACGTCCCGAATATCTATCATGGCGGTCTTCTTAGAGCATGACCCACTCTGGTGGTGACGGTACAGCAGGGTTGGGCAGTATCGCGATACAAATGTATGGCGATAGTATCTTAGAGATACTTTCGAGTATCTGTATCTCTGTATCGAGATACAATTGAAAAATGCATTTGTATCTCAGTAGTGAAATACATTTACAATGTATCGCTTGCATCGGCGATACTTTCCTGACTTAGGTATCTCGTTACATTTGTCGCCGTTTTTTGCGATAAATGTAAAAGATAAAAAACATTTGTTTGGTGCGAGTTGCTTCAGAATTTATAATATGAACCCGCTTTATAGCATGATCCAACTCATTCACCAACACAAAAGAAAAACTGTGGTTTAAAAAAGGTTACGGGAAACAATAACAAAATCAGCTCCTCTCACAAAGCCTTCCACTCTTTCCGATCTAGCAGAGCGAACGCTGCAAAGAAGTTGATTGGAGAAAAAGCACGGCACTGTCGCCCAATCTCCCCGCACTATGGGTGACTCTGAAGCATATAAGACGACAATTTGAGATGCGCCCTCACAGCAAAACAGGGTTAATTCCGGGCCAGACTGCGTTAAAGACTGCGTACCATGTCAAGCATGGCACCCAGTCTTTAACGTTCTGTAACGAAGTGGTTCAATGGAGGTGACATGTTCTTTTGGCGGCGTTAATGATAAATAAAGAGCTCGAGGTAAGAGGTAGTGCATAAAATGGCGCCAAAAGAGGAGCACAAGCGTAAATTACCCTTCACATTCGCCACAGAACTACACCCTCACCACGTGGCGCCGTTCGGAACAAATGTATTTCTATAAGTATCTGTATCTGTATTCCCGAATACTTTTT
>JAZHYW010030241.1:0-24848 GCA_037355805.1 Ixodes ricinus
TCGCGCTGCATCCATTCTTTTGACAGGACCGGCTAACCTGTAGCATTCATCGCCGGGCGCTCAGCGCGCTCAAATCCGGACCGCTCTCTCCCTCTTTTTTTTTTTTTCTTTCGTCTCTTTTGTTGCGATGTTTGATATGTCGTGACATAACGGGGAGCGGGCGTAAATTTCGGTTTCTTTCGGGGCCCGTGGGCTTTTATTATTTTGAACTTGACGCGCCAACTTTTATCTCAGCATCGCGCGCGGGACGCGAATGCGCTAGTACGGGACGATCCTTGCTATTCCTCGCTGCATCCTGTTTAATTTGGGATTAGCGTTAACCGGCGACATTGATCGGTGTGTTTCCACCCGCAGCGAGGGTAACCATCAAAAAGTCCGATATATATTTTGGGTGTTTTTTGTTTGTTTGTGCGCGTTCGCTACCCGGCAAATTGTGGCGCTTCAGAAGCTACCCGACTTAATTTTCTGGGTCGCGAACTCTCCGACCCTTTCTGCCCCGGTCGGGCCGCATTCCGCTTCCATCAGATTATGCGCATGTGTTGTCGTTAGAAGCCTTACATCATCCTCGGAGATCTTTCGTGTACATTCTTCTGTGTGTGTGTTTTTTTTTCGTGTGCTGCCTGCTCGCTCGGATTACATTATTCATCGACTTCGCCTATGCTGGCTCTTTTTGTATTTTTATTTCAGAAATTAAGCGGGGCTTTTGCGCGAAGCGCGTGCTCCCTGGATTAAATGGATCGCGCCTTTTTTGCGCGTTATTAATTCATCACTTTTTTCACTCAAGAGTAGTTGGTGTACACTGAGCCTCCCCCGGGCAACAGTATTGCAACTGTCTCTTGCAATGCCAGATTATTTTTTTTTACTTTTTTTTTATTATTTAAAAACAACTTAAGAAAAAATTAAAAACAGGTAGTGAATAATTTTTCGTTAACCGGGAGGATAATTTCTCCGAAATTCTACCGGCAGTCGCCTTCCATTCGCGGCGACAGTCTGTTCATCGAACGACGTTTCATCGACAGATCGTTTCATCGACAGCTGGGGTTAGCTTTTTTCTGTGATGAGCCGCCTCAGGACTGTCGGCGTGAACGGGTGGGCCGGATTAGACTACAAATGCTCTAGTCCGGGTTAAAGGGCCCGTAGGTTAACACGTGCCCCGGTAACACACGCGCGACGAAATGTCCCTACAGCGTGCATTTTGTGTAACGAGTGTCGAACGGAAAGGGCAGTGGTTGAATTTCGGGGGAATTAATGCGGGGAGAATAGACAGCCTAAAAAACGCAATCAAATTGCATGCCTTACTCTTCACACCCCTTCCCCCTCTCCCTCGAAGTAACAAGTAGCAAAAACGAAATCCCCAGTGCATTCCGTATGACGAGAATGTATCTTCAACGCTAACTGCTAACTTTCTTTTTTTGGCAGAGCGAGATAAGATACATCTCGGAGATTTTGCCGTTGCCATATCCGTGTTACGGTGAATCATCTCGATACCGCTTCTCTTCCTGCATTTCCATGTCGGCCAGATTGGCTGCGCGTTCACTTCTCTGTTCGGTCGTCCAAGAACGGAAGTGTGAGATTCTGAGGAGATCGAAAAAGGAATTCAGGTCTTCAAGTTCAACGCCCAGAGCTTCAATATATACACCAAAAAGCGGCCTGCACTTCGCTGGTTTTAGTGACGAGCTAGCAGGCGCACTTGCGTCAGGGTCCTAGCCTTTCTGTCTAGCCTCGCACACTGCCGAGTGGGAGAAATGAAACTGGGCAAATACAAATTATTATCATTGCTCGAGACGAGCAATGATAACAATTTTATTGCCCAGTTTCAGTTTCATCTACATGCATCTACATGAATTCAGTAACATCATCAATAGTGGTGTGACGAATAAGGGGCATGATTTACGTGATGTTTTCAACTGCATTTTTTTCCTATGCTCTAATAACAAATACCCATTACTCGGCGCATCTTTTTTTTTCTTTTTTTTCATGGAGTACACATGCTACTGTTTACGGCTGCATTTCCACATCATGAACCTCCGCTCACGCACGCACGACTTCATACGCAAGCTTGCCCGAGTTTTTGTCATTTCTTCGCTGCTACCATTCGTTCTATTTCTTTCTGGCTGGTATTTCATTAGCGTTATGGATAAAATTGTTTATTTTATTTCTGTCGTCGTACCCAAGGCGTGCGTGTATGAGGCTTTATTGGGAAGAGCTTTCTCTCCTTGGAAGTGGAGGCTAGCCTTCGTGCTCATGCGCGGCTTCCGTGGATCCTTCGGTTGGTCAACTTACTCGTGCTCACTGGGAGCGTGGGGCCGCAGCCTTCCGCTACCTCGCGGTGTGCACGACGGCAAGGCGACAGTGAGACTGCCACTTTTAGTTCACCGGTCAGCAACATTCGGCATTTTCAGCGTGAACAGCGATATAATAGGGAGTTTTAGTAGACCGTGTTTCCCCCTCCGCTACGAAGAAACCGCCACTGCGCCTCACGCCGATGGCCTTGGCTCCAGAGTTCCGGGTAGCGGAGGAGAAACAGGGCCTACTAGCTCGCTGTTTTCTTGTAAGTCGTATCTTTGTTTCTTTTTAAATTACTGCGAAGATAACCTCCATTTGCCGTCTCTTTTCTATTTACTCGATCTTACTTCAGGGTAAAGGCTTTGTACCTTGGCGTTCTAAAACCTACCCGCGTCCAGCGTTTTTCAATCCGGGCTGTCACGGGACACGGGCCTACGAAGTAACTCGGATCCATTTCGGATACGATTTGTAACACGGCGCATGAGATAGGGGTCGCTGTGGAGGCTAGCGTACGGGGTCGTGCACGGCAGAAAGTGGCGAAATTGGCGGCATTTGCCGAGCAGGTCAGTCGCATGCCAATCACGGCGCCAGATTTGCCGACGTCGCCAGTCTCCAGCTTAGGGCCCAGCTCGGGCACGGGAGCGAAAGCTCGCGCTGCAGCACCCAGGAATCTCCTGCCCGTTTCGATCTAGATGAGCATCGTACCGGCGTGCGGTCGTGTATCACTACTGTGCGGTGCACGTTAAAACCCCAGGCTGGGGGTTGTACTGCACTGGCTAAATATTTAACCTACAGCTGAGACACCAGTCACCCATTGAAGCTGACTTACTTACACACAACATTATTATTATATTTACCATTACCCCGATGAATAGCGTGCGCGCCGTGATTTTGTTGACTAACCCGCTCGCATTTCCCGCTAGGTGGAAAAGGGCTCCAAAATAGCGGTTGTTCTCTCCCAAGTCAAGACCTGCATCGTTCGTAATCTCGTTTTTTTTTTATTTTTTTTTTGTTTATTTAAGAATTATGTGACTTGTAGTTTTCGGTAACTACCGAGAAGGATGAACTCTGCCGGCGTAGCGGGTTGTGGAGAGAGCATAGGGGGACGGTGGAAGCGGTCCACGAAAACTCCCTAATGAAATTTACTGGAGGTTTCCGAAGGTATCTTTCTACAAGTCTCTAAATAACTTACAAAGTAGCTCAGTTACAGTCGTTACCACAGAAACTTGACGTTTCGCAGCTCTTTCTGTGAGCCAGCTGCTGCGCGTACTCGGGGTGAGCGTGTCACTGCTGCACATTTATGTATAACCTTCTCGCCGGCATCGGCCAGAGTGGGGCCCGATATTGATCTGCACGAGCGTATCTGATTCGGATCGGGTTTTCGAGGTCCCATCTTTGACTCCTTTCGCGCTCCAATCGCTAGGGAAACCCTGCCCTTGTTCGTTGGGGCTAACTGAGCCTAGAGTACAAACACTCCGTTCGCCGATAACTTTGTAAGCGGCGCCACTGTTGCAAAAAAAAAAAATGCCGAAAGCGCGACTTCTTTAGCTTTAGGCATGGTGTGAAGAAGCTCAGGCTAGAGGGTTGAGGACGGGAAACCGTGTTTTCCCGCGATATTCAGATAAAGCTCCAGATAACTGGCAAGTTGCGACCATGATTTTAAGCACCAAAGATGGCTTAAGTGGCGTTCCTTTGACGCGTAACTTATTTCTATAGTGGCTCTCAGATGGAGCTAAGTGCATCCATCCAGCCTCATTCTTAATCGTGTCGCTTCACTCCCCGATTCTAAGCTTGATTAGGGCGCCCCTCGCTCTTCGTCCTGTCCGCCGGGAGAGGCCGGCTCGGCCTCGTTGCCCGAGGCAGTGATTTGTGCCTGACATCTCCGCCCGTTGCCACAATGGATGGTTCCTTCGCGCGAAAGGACCTTCCCTCTTTCATTTATTTTTTATTTCATTTTTGTCTCCTCACTGACGTAAGCTGGCAATAGTGGGTGGCGGCAGGAAGTTTCTATCTATCCGTAACGATCGTCTTGCTTTTCTTGTTCGTCGGCGTAACGTTTCGTACCATCGTTGGTCGTCGTTTCTTTCGTCGATGTCGTCCTCCGAAGGTTCATCTCCCTCGCTAAGTGTGCCGGCTGAAGCCTGTTTCTCACGCCAGGTCGCCCCGCGTCCGCTACGATTGGAGATCGATCTGCAAATTCTTTCGAGGCGGATATTGTTCCGAGCTTAGATTTAGCTTCCCGCAGAGCGTTTAGAGAGGACTTCGCTTTTTTATTTTTTCTTTATGAGGAGATTCGTGCACCCTCAGATCTTTATCATCATCATCATCGTTTCAAGCTACCGAAAAAGAAGTTATACACGTTCAGCCGGACATGCTGCATCGGTGTAGTCGTCGTGAGCGTGCGGTAAACAAGCTATCGATTCTCGTTCTAGCGCTTTCATGTCTCGCCCCATCGATTCGTTCCGTGCGTGCGGTCTGCGCTCATCCCGCGGCAGGCCTGGAGCTGCGTGTTCGATCATGCTTACCTGTTCCCACGATGAGAAACATCAGCGAACGAACAAGTGGACCGACAAACTACTCCATCTACTGGGAGGAGTTCGCGGGGCGTATACGGGATCCTACGTACTGCAAAACATGGAATTTTGCCTGGGACATGTTGAGGAATTTAAACTTTTCAGGAAAATAAAAAAAGAAAACGGAGTCAACCTTCCGTATCATGCTGGACTGCTACTTCGTATTAGAGAAGGGGAAAGGGAATCAAAAGTAGAGCAAAGCGAAATCAAGGCAAGGGGAAAGTAATGCTACAGTTTCTAAAGCTGCTTATCCGGACCAGTTTTACGCATGAAGCGTACCAGTGCCGTTGTAGCTTTCAGGCATCTGGATGGTGATTTCCATGGGCCTTGGAAGGCGCCCTTGGTTAGTTTCTTGGTTCTCAAAGAGCAAGGTAAGATTCCATCTTCCTTCTCAAGGTCACCTCGCCTCAACCAAAGATGGCGTCCCAAACGCAGCAGCCCCGGAATTTCAAGTGCGGGTGCAACCCACATCGTGGTGAACGGCGCCCAGAGATTGCGCTGAGAGGTCTCCAACCAGGAGAGGAACAAAGGACCATGGAAGCAAAGTCTACTGGCTTCGGCCGAGGCTTATCTGATCATCTGGGAGATTATCTTACGGATCCAGAGGAAATCGACTGCGCCGTGGCTAGCCCGTGGCCACCGATACGATGGACGTCGGTGATGAGCTCATGTGAAATGTGAACCTTCTGAGAAAAAGACAGTGCCGTGGGCGGAGCCAAGTCTTTTCGACGTTTGCTCGACCCGCTTTGGCTGCCGACCGTTTCGCCAAAGCCCTTACTTGAGGAGCGAGGCGTCTTCTGCTGCCGCCTTTGTCTACTGGGCTCTGGAACGGGTTCTGCTGTGGACTTTAATCGCCAGGGTAGTAAGCGCTGGGACGGTTTATAGAAGCAGACTTCATTCGATTTGTTCTCTTTACTGCTGTAAATATGTAATAATCGGTACGTTTTCATCGAGACAGCCGGTTCTTTGACTTTCCTGCCGAGTTGCGGCTCGGTCCGCGGTGGGAACAACCGCCCGATCCCAACAGCGCCCAGATGATCCCACACACCACTTTTTTGTGCATCGATATTTCTATCGATAGTAAGTCAATCGCCAAATGAAGCCTTTATACTTAATCTTGCCGTTCTTTTTGAGCCTAACCGGTGGTCTCGTCCTACAATGGTACGCCACTGGTGTCGGTATACATCAGGCGGCCTTTTTTTTCTGTATTGGGAAGGGATTTCGATAAGATGACGAGGGGAAAACCATCAGGCGTTCTAGGTCTTTTAAAACTTCATTACGTAGAAAGTCTCGACACAGCTCGGAAGCTTTGGGTCGGGAATCGTACCTTCCTGTACTCTCAAACATGTCTAGGTCGACCGAAGCTCATCAGCTGTTGTAGACTCCCAGCGTATACGATAGGTAGTTAGCCGTCGACTCCCTTCCCACCTAGCTACTGCCCGGTCTATCGGCTGATGAAGGCTTGAGTCCACGAACCTTGGAAGTCGACCGAGCATTGCGGCACGCGCCGTCTGCACCAGATGACTCGACTAAGTAGTCTTTATGTAAACGTAGCCAGCGTTTTCCCCAGCGGTCTTTACTATGCTGTGAACATTGGTCGTTTGACAGAAGGCCCAAGGCCGAACTGCAGGCCACATTAATTTCATTTATGTGATCCTTAAGCGCCCTCTCTCACGGGCAATGCATAAGGAAGGGGGTAATACAATGAATACTACACTCAATGAAAACTACGACAACAAATAGAACACACTTTCCTGATAAAATTAAACGTCAGAAATAACAAAAAAACATTGACTGTCCACACATAGTACATAGAAAAAGAATACATTGAGTTTTTATTTTTTAAATCCACAAGTTCCGGTTGAGGCTTGCCGTTCCGGTGAGGGCTTGCCAAAGCTAGTTCGGTTGGGTCCGCCAAGTGTCCAGCAAACACTAGCCAAGTTGATAATAGCCGAGATGATGATTGGGATCAAAGTGGTCAGACTGAATTTTGGAAAGGGTATTTTCCAATCCACAATCGTGAGCAGCAGGAATGATTTGTTACATGCTTTAGTCGAGCCGGGTATGGGGTGAAATTTACAGGAGTGAACTTCTAACAGTAAGAGTGAATAACACACACACACCCGCACACACACACACACACACACACACACACACACACACACACACACACACACACACACACACACACACACACACACACACACACACACACACACACACACACACACATACACACACACACACACACACACGCGCACTCACCACCACACACACTCCACACGCACACACACGCACACGCACACACACGCACACCACACACTAAAATGCACATACCTATGGTCCTACGGTTTATTGGCGGGTTGGTTCTGGTGCTTTCGTCTTTTCACACGAGTACAGCGGAGGTAACGATGTCCAGCGGCGGAGCATCTTCGTTTTCCGTGTAAGGTAAAGGGGGAATCAAAAACGGAGTTCGTGTGAGCACATAATGGGGAGAACACACGCTCTGCTTACCTCTATCGTTTCCCCTCCCTCCCTAGCTATTACCTCTTTTTCTTTCAACATACCTTGGAAGATTTACGGGAGGGGCATCCTCCATTCGAGCAATTCCTTTATCGAGGCCCATCTTTCACTCGCTTGGTGTGAGCTGATGTCTGTTTGCTTTGCCCGTTGCCTGCCGGCCTCCAGAAAAATGCACCGTTATAGACCCTTTTCAAAACCCCATCAAGCAACATTGGCGGCCGCCATTTCTTGAACACGAAGTGCGTGATTGAATCCGAGTCCCCGCCGAATGCTGAGGCAGTTCTCGTGTCCACTACTTACTCAGAGTACATATCCAAACAAAGACGGTCTCGGATAATCGAGCGTTTTGCCGAATTATCCAGGCATCCAAGAGAACGCCGCCAACGTACGCACACGAGCTGCACGCGCTGGCGTCTGCAGCATAAGCTGCGCGAACGCGAGAAATCTATACACGCGCTCATCTCTGTTACGTCACGGCGCGGTGGTGGCGCGTCGGGCGCACTTCCGGTCTGGGGCTGTGGGCAGAAGTCCCCATGTGAGACGTGTATTCCTGCGTTGTTTTGAAAGGAACCAGACAAAAACCTGCCTTCTCGTCCAAACGTCGCGACTGGGGCTGTACCAAAAGAGTCGAGAAAGGTTTGAAGGTCAGTTTTCATGTGCTCGGTTCGTCTGAAAACGTGGATATGTGCCGTGAAAAGGGAAAACCAGACGCCGTCGGACCACGAATGCTTGGGATGGAAGCACTTTGGGTTGAATTCACGGATACTTTTGGTCATCAGATTTATTTGTTTTGTTCAAACATGAACGCCGGAAAACCGTCCAGTTGTACGGACCACCTGCGGACTGTGTTCAGTGCGTCTTCAAGTTCAAACGGCCGCCTGATCGTTCGAACTGTTGTCTGCTCTTTCAAACGTTTCTGCTTGTCGTCTGCTCTTTTAGACGACACCGGCCCGTAGACCAAACGTGGGCCCGGTACTTGCGATAAGTAGTAAGTGCAAGCCTCAAACGATTTAAGTTTGAATGTTGGTAAGCAGGCTCGATGTAAACAGTAGATACAAGGAGATGTTGATAATTGTTACCAGTGGCCATTACCGACTTGTACGTTTTGCCTGATTCACTTGGTCCGATTTTGCTTGCACATTTTCAGTATCGACGTTGCCATCTCAGCCACGGTTCACGCTTTTGCAGCCCGAGCGACGTCGCGACTGAAAATTGCGAGCGAAATCTCATCGTGCGAATCAGTCTTTAGCGTCCATTCTGCGGTGTCCACGCGGAATGAATCGCCGCATGTAACATTATTCACGCGAAGTTTTGCGGTGTAACGAGCCTCGTTAATTTCGCTGAAACCACTCAAGTAGTCAGACATTGCCAAGAAGACGTAGAATCAACAATTCGAACGCGAAAAAGGGCAGGGGGACTCACACTGACGCCGATAACATCGCATTTCAATGGTTTGTTTATGGGCGACGGCGAGCTTCTTGCCTACACCCCCATCGCGCATGCGCGGCGCCGGTGGCGTCCGCTATGGGCGCTCCGGTTTGTTTGTAAACATGAGTTGGTGTATAACAAATGGCACCTTGTACGTGCCTTCCTCAACGTCTTATATTGATTATTTAGTTTGAATCTTCTGTAGGGGCATAGCCTCCTATACTGGCAAAGCTTGGCAGATTGCCACGAGAAGCGGCTGCCAAAATGGAAATGGTGGAGCGGCAGACAACGGATCAAAGGAGAGCCACATGACTGGCGCTCCGCTGCGGCGAGACGCCGAAACACACTTGTCCCGAGCGAACAAGTGTGTTTCGGGTCCTCGCCGCTACAAAAGCTGTGCGCTGACGTTCAGGTTCCCCGAGAAATGGCTTTGACGCTCTGTGCTGCCGGATCCTCGCGTTCCAAATCTGCGACCGGGCACTCTATAGCTCCGTCATAGAACTGCCAGGCTTTGTGAGTATAGATGAAGGCTATGGTACAGGGAAGGCGAGCACGTGTAGCGCGTGTACATATGTTCCCTGCATTATATTTGGTGCTTGGGTACTTTAGCAAAAGGTCTATTGGCTCCGCAGTTTGTAAGTGACGCGCAGTTTTGAAAATGACCTATTATGTAGGCGCTTTTTCCCGGTGCTATTCCTGGGTACTCAAGGTGGCGAGCGCTCGTTGGCGAGATTGTGGTTTCGCTCACGCAGAGTGCGAGTTCTGTACGCGTGTGAGTCCTCCGAGTCTTACTAAACCTTATTTTCTGGCCAGTACCAATCTATTAATACTTCGCGACAGAACAACAGGTGTGCCAACGTAGGGTCGGCTCAGTTTCAAAAGCAAAGATAACAGTTTTAATCCGCAGTTTTGTGTAGGTTTTGCACGAGACGCGCTTAATATTTTTAACTTCATTTGCTTCTTCCTTTCGACTATTCGAATGAGGTCTCTATGTTGCGAACGATGGATGGGAGTGGGACGTCGTGAATTCTGACGCTGTTGCATTTCTCCAGATGATTTAGGTGCGTATCACACGCGACGCGCCCGAAAGGCACTGGAGGACATAATGAACACGTGGGTGGGAATACAATCAGCTGTCTTGTTTATTTCATTCTATCACCTTCGCACGTCCAGTCCCCCCCCCCCCTCCCCTCCCCTCTTTTTAAAATGTTTTTTCCGGACTTTTGAGTGAAACGCATTTATTTCCGGCTCTTGCGTTGTGTTGGTTTGGGTTCGCTATTAGGCACATGCTCTCTCTCTCTCTCTCTCTCCTCTCTCGCCGGATTGTTTTTCGGCTGAGTGCCTCTCGCAGAGACCGAATCTGAAGGTAGCATTTTACGCCGGTAAGGCTCAGGATACGGATCGTAACTTCCTCGACTTTCTCCGTATTTCCCGGCTAATTTCTACGGGTAAGACGTAGAGTTGCGTGTATCTGGGGCAGGGCCGTACACGGCTCTTTTCCTTTGGCACCTCTTCGGGAATCCTGGGAAAAAATTAAAATGCGGAAATATTACCTACACACTACGTGCTGGCTCAGCGCGTTCGTGTAAACATTATTTTTGTTGCTTTTTTTTCTGGAAGAAACGACGAATGCCGTGTTTTCTTCTTTATGCGTGCTGTATCTTTTTTTATTTTACGTTTGAATTGTTTGAGAAATTGTACCATTTAAAACCAAGGCAAAGACAAGGACCAAGATTGAGCGCAGTCCGCTGTGGAGCAGCCTCTCGAGGAACACAAGGAGAGAAAGTGGTCGAAGTCAACTTGTTTGCAACGCGTGATCCAGTATTGATCTGCGCCCGACTGCACAGACATCTCGCGCAAACGTTTTCTTTTTTTTGTGCTTGAAGCACGTTTATATGTTCACTTTGCATAGATGATATTGCATTTGTTTCACTTAGAACTACATGGGCAAGAGAAGGAACGTCGAGGAAATCCCGAAATAAAGGGACGGAGAGGAAGTTATCCGAAATCGTATTTGTTGGGCGAAGCACCATCTGCCGACTACGATGGAGTGCTGTCCAGTTGTGGGGGAGGGGGGGGGTGACACTTCCGTCGAGTCGCGATTTATGTCTCAGTCGTCCGAGCTTCAAAGCCGACGGAGATCCACGTACCCTACGGAGAAAGAAAAGCTAACGCGTCTCTAGCTGTTTTCCCCGTCTCGTTGTTTTTGCACTTGTGCGGATTTAAGTGAGATCTAGCCACATCCTCGCTACGTCTCGCATCGTCATCACAATCGCCTCCCGTTGTGCTCTCTTCACCACTGTATCGTTCTTTTCCTTCCACCGTCCCCAGAGGAAAGTAGCCGGCTATGGGACACACTTGCAGAGGCTAACCTCTCTGCCTTTCTGTCATCAGTCCCGGTTCATTGCACTGGGGCGAGGCGGTTCCCACGTGGAAGTGTATTATGCCTCATTGCTCCGCGGCTGTTGACGGCGTGGTTTCGTGCCAACGAGGAGGATTAATCCGTAGCCAAGGTTTGAGCCGGGCTCGCACTGCTACCGCATCATAGAAGAGACAGTCTTTAGGGTCGATGTGTGAGGCATGCTTCGTTCCTTGTATGGCGCTCCTGTTCCCTTGGTCATACGAGAACTCCCTGCAGGCCTCTTCGAAGCGTACATATGAAGCCTTCGAAGATGCCCGAGGCGCGTCCGCAGATGATGATGTCATCGTGTCATGCAGCGAACACCGCGTCTTTTTGTGTGACGTACGAGCAGCGCGACTGCGGCTCTGGTCGAACACGGGGCGACCAGCTCCGGCTTGAGCCTAGAGCGTGAGCTTGAGACGCCCGTCGAGAAATCGGGTGTCCCGGCCTACATGCCGCAGCGAGCGCAATGTCCCCTGGCAGAATATCGACCAATTTTTCTTTCTCTTTACATCCCCCCCCCTGTTTTTCTTTTCTTTTCACACTGCCGGGTTTTTTCTTTTTTCTTTTTTGGTGACCGTGAAGGGAATCTTTGCGCTGGGAAAGTCTGAATGGGAGCCGTTTTCTCGAAAGAATAAACTGCAGCGGAAAGCGGCGAGCAAGCTCCTCACCAGAAAGAGTGTACAGAAAGACGTTCGAGGTGGGACCCACCCCGTTGCAGAGCGTCCCCTTCATGCCTCGCATTGAGACCCCGAAGCTTAGCACTTTAATGTGAGTGGTGTGTCTGTATGTGTGTGCGCGGTAAAGGGGGTGAGGGTGCCTCGTTGAAGGAATCGTTACGGTATTCGGTACACAAAGGAGCCCATAAGGCGCTTGTGAAAATAAACGGAGAAGAGCAGTGGCTCGAGCGCCGGGGGTTCGTTATTTTCGAGTGCGGTCTTTTTTCTGGTGCACGCTAGGATGATGGTGAGAAAATGTCGAAATGCGCGGTCTCATGGGTGTGCCGGTTGCGTATAATTTGTCAGCTTTTACGTTCTGTTCCGTGCTGTGTTGGTACGTTTTAGCGAGGCGCTCGCTTCATAGCATGTTTCGAAGTGACAGCGCGAGCTCCTCTCGAATCCCGATGCAACTCCTGTCTTTCGCTTTTGAGGATATGGATCGGTGATTTTGGTTGGTCCGTCGTGTTCTGCCTTATGCCCCAGTCCCTCTAAAGCGACAAATGGAAGCAACCGACACCGACAAGCTTCAAACAGGTGCAACATGCACGCGAAAGTATCTTTGGCAGGCATGCGATCACTCGTGCCGTAACCTACGCTTGTGCTTACTTCTCGTGCGTCGAGAGACTACGAGCCTGTCGAAGGTATACCATCGCGTGCCTGCGGCACGTGTTGTTGTTGGTGTCGGTTGTTTCTGTTTGTCGCTCTAGTGGGCCTCGGGCATTACGGGTTTTAACTTCAGCTTACCCCACGGTGACGAACATTTTGGTATTTGTGAGGTTGCGTTTACCCTTTCTGCCCTTGCCAAGCAAAGTGCGAGAGATTCGCGCTCACAGTGCCTCCCAGTGCACTTCTACGAGAAACAGAGGGACTTGTGTGTGTCTGACTGGAAGCAACGGACACTTCACGCCTTCCTAACGGTCAACGCGGTTCTTCTCAATCTTAATTAAAGCCTCTCGGTGTTTCGCCGCAATCTGTTTCACACGAATGTACGCAGGCGTCTGCACGCTGAGATGCAGGGAGAGATTTATTTATTTATTTCAATGCCGTCGGGGCCTGCAGGCATTGCAAAGGGGAGGGGACAAATGTAACAACAAATAAAATATAAACAAGTCTAGTACAAAGAAAGAACATTACAATATCAGCAGTCAATGAATAACAAAAAATTATTGGTTATCGCAATTTATAAATGCCGATGCGGAAAGGCGGGTCTTTTCAGACGACGTTTTAAGAATGAAGGATTCAACGTGAGCATTGGTACGACAGGGATGAACAAAACAAAACAAATTAGTCGTTAGTTGTTTATACAGCAGGAGTTTAGTCTGCCAGAACATGGCGACATTGTTACCCACTGTAGATAAGCAATTTAGCCAGTGCGGTACAACCGCTAGCCTGGGGTCTTTAACGTGCACCACGCAGTAGTGATACACGACCGCACGCCGGTACGATGCTCATCCAGATCGAAACGGGCAGGGGCGGGGATTGAACCCAGGATCCGTAAAACTAGAATTATTAAGTCCGCGTACGATGATCGTTAAAAAAAAAAAAGGCGCACTGCGATTTACACGGGCATCGTGTGACCAAAGTGATTGGAACACTCTCTCCACCCGCGTTGCCCTCTGCGACAACGGCGCAAATCTGCCATTTCCGCGGCGACCTTTCCACATGCGCGCTCAGCATCGGACCATAGCCCGCGGTTTATACATCTTTAAAGTTTGAAATTCTACGTGGTGGTTAAGGGGGGGGGGGGGGGGGGCTGGGCTTGGGGCTGGGGCTGTATGTCCCGGTGCGGACTATCCTAAGAGAAGATTCGTTTTTTTAGATAGTTTATTATGACGAGACGTTACGGGTTTTTTCGAATTTCAGATTTTGCTAACAATAAATTTTGTATAATACAATTTTTTTTTTTTTTTTTTGGGGGGGGGGGGGGGGCTAACAAGGCCGGCATTTTTAAGGTGTGCCGTGTATGGGAATTGTTAACGTGGGGACTATGCACCGGGTGCAGACTGTAGTCGAAAAAAAAAAAGAAACGCGATACACCCTCAGGGGGGAGCTCTCTTTCCTGGCTGGCGCATACTCGCGCGGCGAACTACCCTGCAGCCCGGCCAGTGGTTTTGGGAAGCGGCGTCAGAGCAGGCCGCGCATCTTCCCCGGAAGGAAGCCAGCGCAGCTTCAAGACCGGGACGAAGCCCCGGGATTCGGAACTCCGAGAGAGAGAGGGCCGCTGCGCCAAGAAGAAACAGCGACGCCGACTTTCTCGTGCGCGGCAGGAAATTAAACTTGTCACATTGTCGGGTCTACAAGCGAACAGCGGGCAACGTGGAGCGCGATGCCGTCTCGCGGAAATTTCTCGAAGTACACAACCGGTACAAAACAGAAACTTCTGAAGAAAATGCGGGCGAAAAAGAGAAAAAGGGGGTGACGCGAAGTTTCGGACCTGTCGGTTGCAGCTGGAGCCTCCTTCCCGCGATCGCCGCCTTCTTGCTTTAAACCGCCTTTTGTTGTTGTTGTTGTGATGTTTTTCTTTGCACCGTCGTCGTCGTCTTCGTCGTCGACGGCTTGGTGCCACACCGTGCGTGAAGAGAGCGTTCACCGGTACGCCGCGGGAAGCAATGTAGCGGCTTTTTGGGCGCCCACTCTCGGAAAGCCTAATGATTGCTTCTGATTATTTGCTCCCCCGGGATTGCATTGCCGCTTCGCTCGCGTCGACGTTACCGTATATTCATCCGGACGCGATCGGGAGCGGCGCTGTCGTCGAAAGCGGCTCGGCAGCTGTTTCGGATATTCCGCGCTGTGTGTTTCAGCTTGCATCTCAGCGGCCGTCAAACCGTCACGGCGCGCGGATCGCGAGAGACAACGCGATCGTGTTCACCGAGCGTTTTGCGATGCCTGGAATTGGTGCATTGTTGCTGTTCCGAGAAGAGGATGGTAGCGTCGAGCCTACACTTTAAAATATATATTTTAAACGATTTTTTTTTGAGTGTTTGGCGAGGTTGACATTACGCAAACGCGTCGTGCACCTTAGTTTCGAGCAACTCGAGTGTCGTCACCCTTAAATGATATTTGCTTTTCCTGTTACGAACGTTCCCAGTCTTAAAATTAAATTTGCTTTTTTTTTCTTTTTTCTTTCTGTTATCCTTTGTCGTCGATCTTTCTTTTTATTTTTTCCTCGTTTGTTTGCTTTCGGCTTTGAAACTTGGCTGCGTTTCTTTCCTCCCATCAGCTAACTAACGTCGTTCGATCTTCGTCCGAGTCTAAAGAGTTGTTTTGTCGAATGCCCCGCGATGTCGCGATGGGAACCTTGTTTTTTTCCGTTCGGTCCGTCTCGCTCGCTTTGCTTGGCGGAGACGTCGTCGGAGTTTAATTGTGCGTGCGTCTGACAGTCAAGACAGGCGGGAGACTCGAGTCCCTGATTGGCTCTCTCTTCCCCCGTTGGAAGATATCCTCCCGCCGGGCCCCGGTGTCGTGAGCCTGATTGAGTTCAAAAATCCTGCGTTTGCTCCCAGCACGACCTCTTCTGCTTCCTTTCGTGAAAGGAAGAACCTCCGCGAGACCAGTGGATACCTCTCTTGTTCGAAAAAGATTAAAATTCGGTCTCTCTCTTTTTTTTATCGCATTTTATTTGTAGCGCTGCTGCCCTGCCTGACGTTATTTATTCGTCGCAGTACGTAGGGCGAGCGAGCGTGCAAAATCCGTCTTTGGCGCACGTGAATGCAGGGAGGTTGAGGCCATTCAAAGGGCAACGCAGCGGACACGCAGGGAACGCCCGATGACGAGGCAGCCGAGCTCGCGTCGTCCTTTGTTGAGGTCGGGGGTAAACAAAAGCACGTGCTCGCATTTCGCGGGTAAACAAACAAACGCGCGAGGTGCTCGAGGAGCAGACCAACATTCACGCCGAATAGACTATTTTCAAAAGTCCCATCATGCCATAGTGGCGCTTGCCATGTTTCGTGCAACGCTTCCTGCGCGAAGCGTGGGGTTGGATCCGAGTGCACTCCGAGTGCTGCCCCATGCACTCGTGTCCAGTGCGGGCTCAGAGTGCGTGCCCCAAATGTGGCGACCTTCGGGAGTCGCTGCTGGACGCCACGCTCTTTCGAAGAGTGGTCTGTGTTGGCAAAACGAGGCTCATCATTTATTCGCGCCCGACGTGTCCGAAGAATGCGCAAAGAATAAGACGGAAAATACACGATTATCGTTTTGCGATCGCACACGGAGAGGAGCGATCATCGTATTTGTTTGTTTTTCATTCATAATCTCGGAGGTGCTCCTTTTAGTCCAGCTCTCTGGTTGTTTTATTTTTTTCATTTGATTTACAGATACTACACCTTTCTTTGGGAAGATGTCGTAGGACAGGGTTTCAAGGTCTAACATATATGACGCAATAAATGTTTTGTAACTGTAACGAATAAAACAATTAGGCGACAACTATGCAGATTGTTACATTTTATGTACGTAACTTCGACTCCGCGTGAGGCAAAACCGAGTAAGCGGAACACATCCAGCAATAAAGAAAAAAAAGTTGTCAGACACATATTCAACAGTAGAACGACGACAGACCATTTACGACGTCCAGATGACTATGATCCTGTAACTCTCCACTCACAAAAACGTTCCGTTTTTTGTTTTTTTATTAGAAATTTGTTTGGAGTTTTGTTAGCAAAAGTGCTCTGTTTGACACTATTTGCCTTCGTGTGCGAGACTGTCAGTTCTATAAGTACGTTACGCGCTCATGTGCTCGACTGAATTCCATGCCTGCACTTGCAGCTCGCGTTATTTGGTTGGAGATTTGTGCCAAGCTTTGGCTGTTTAATTTTTTTTTGACCACTCACTTTCGTGGTTTTTTACTTTATCTCACTTTCGTGATAATTTACGCATAGGATTCAAGCGACTTATATCTGCTCTGCATTTTCTTCCCTCCTTCTTTCGTCTCGTTGTCTCCAACTCGGAGTAACCAACCGAGCCTTCGTGAACCTCTGTTTTCTCCTACTGTCCTTCCAAGTTGTTTTTTCTTTTCGTACATCTTAGGACTGAGATTATCTTTCGGTATTGATTGCATGTATAACGCTTAATGAGCGGTCTAAATTTTAAATCTACTTTTACCAATCTTTTTTTCTTCTTTTTTTTTTTTCTGTAGAGGTTTACGTGTAAAGTCTAAACTATATTTTGTTTTGCTTCCAGTTGTTGCTGCTCGAATTTGTTTCTGTTGTTGCTGTTCTCCTCCTCTGTTTCGTCTCCCATCCTCGGGAGACCAATGAATAACTATTTTGCCCCATTTTCTTTCGAGCAGAGTTCGTCAACGTGATAGTAGTTCTTGTAGACGAGTCGGACTGTATTTGAAGTTTTAGAGTATACTTCGTGGTGGTTGTTCTGCGCTCCGCCCAAATTCCCGAGCTCTAAAGAGTTTGCCAACCGCAAGGTTTCTTCAAATTGGATTTTTGTCGGTCTCGGCTTACCCCTTCCTGTCCTTTTTCCCGATCGATCGCTTCATTTCCTTTCTTTTTCCTTTGTGTGTTGTCTGTGTGGTGGTGTCGTCCTCCACACACAATGCGCAGCGGATGCTGTTGAGGGAGTTGGTTCGGCGTAGCCGGGCTTCTGGATCAACCTTTTCAGCGTTTTCTCCCCCCCCCCCCCCCATTTTTTTGTTTTTGTTTTCTGTTTTGTCCTACGCTTTAAACTTTCGATCCCGATTGGAAGCAGAGCACGACAAAGCGAAAAGCCCTGCCATCCTGGCAACGAGGCCTCTCGGGTTCCTAGGTTGCCCACGCGCGCGGACCGGGAAATTGGATATAACGAGAAGTATAATGAAATCGTATAATGATAAAACGGAATTCCCCGAGCCCAGCTCGGTATGAGCAGTAAAATATATATATAACCAGGTAAACAAGATGAGTTTCTGCTTTAGGGACGAAAAGGACCCTCGGTTTCTAACTCTTTGTTTTTGTTTCTGGTTAACTTGATCGCTCTTTTGTTGCGGCTTGTGCGCGCGGTCTCTATCCAATTAGTCCCCCCCCCGCCCCCCTTTCCCCCGGCTTCGTCATTGGAAACTATAAACAAGTCACAGTAAAGGCTTCTGCTCCGTAATCAGTCTGCAAGGTCGAATTTCGGCGGTGGCGGCAGCGAAATGAGATGTAGATGGCGTTGCCTCGTGATGCTCCACATTGTTTAGCGGATTAAAAAGAAAAGCCCACCGTACCTTGTTCGGCTTTTTTATTCCACCTCTGGGTTAGGGCGGGGAGGGGGGGGATTTATTATGGTTACCTGGCGGTTTCAGGTTACTCTGGGGCATTAAACGTCGCGAGTAGCTTTTGTTCTCTTTCGAGATGCAGTGCCACTATTATCCTTCGTATATCCGGGTTAGCTGGGTAACGTTTTCATGACGTAGCGTTTTTCTTTTTCCTTTCTCTGCACAATAATAGCTTTGATATGGGAATTCTGCATGGGCCTTGCTTGCTGGTGTCGGTTGTTGTTGCTTTTGTCGAGCCCGTGCGAGCATTGGTCGCACCGTAGCAAGATCATGGCAGAGAGTGTCAGCGACGAAGCGAAGTAGGTGTTGGTTTGACATCATAGCGCGCGCGACCCAGGGGGGGGGGGCTGCAAGCCAATATTACATAGTAGATTAGGCCCGCGCCTTTGATCCCAAAGGTAATCACCAGTCGATCTACACACCACCTTGTAGCTTGCGTCGGCTCTCGGCGTCTGACAGCGAGAGTGACCCTGGCACGCGAAACAAAGGTGGAAAAGTGCGCCGAAAGCCCGCACTCGAAGAGAGGCGAGGGAGTGTCTAACGTAATTTTTTCACGGATCTTATTTTCTTTTGTTGGAAATGTCGCTTTCTGAGTTTGGGCAACGAAGAGAAATAAAACGTTTTCTTCACTAGTCGAGTGATTCTACGAGAATCACTCGAGTGCGAGGACAGAGGAGTTATTGTGGTAGAACTTCCGCACTCAGCAGTGGGCGCGAGCTGACAATTCAGCACTAGTGAATAGTCTGAATACGATGGGCCGGTGTCCGAACTCAAGAGATTTGCGCCCGAGCTATCCTTTCCTTCGTCGTCAATGGAAAAATATCTTCAACTAGCCATCGCCATTTTACTCGAAATTCACTTCAATCTGTAAGAGCCAGAACTAGGTGGTCTATGTATGTTTTATTTCCAAACAAGTTGTTTGTGCATGCGTTTATTTATTAAGGCAGGGCTCTTAATGTTGTCGAGGAAAACTGTTGAAATCCCTTTTTTACCGCCAGTGTTAGACATGGTAGTCGATCACGGTGTAGCGAACATTACTCTTTGTGACCACGCATGATTCAATGATTTGACTCTAACCTTGATGGACAACTCAATCGACGCGAGTGCATTGGTGATGTAAGCTTTTTGCTAATTTCGTGCCAGACAAGGAAGCATTCATCACCACCATGGTTCACTTTTACCGGATTGCTTTGAGTTTGACCGTGATGGAAAATGTCGTGGCACAAAGATAAGCAGCACATGTTCGGTTCGGGGGTTGCGACGG
Source organism: Ixodes ricinus (assembly GCA_037355805.1). Lineage (NCBI taxonomy): Eukaryota > Metazoa > Arthropoda > Arachnida > Ixodida > Ixodidae > Ixodes > Ixodes ricinus. The sequence continues at coordinate 19,436 of JAZHYW010030241.1, forward strand.
CATCGGCGTCGTCACGCTTCCTTCCTTCTTGGACGACGTAGAGCCACCAAATAGGCTACGCCTCAGTGTAGCGACACTTCAGCCGTGGATGGATGTATGCTAATGGCTCTACCGTACTCTGTATAACGGGCGGTAACTTGCGCCATCTAGCATAGAAACTGGAATTATTATTTCATTTTAGTGGTTCAAATTATGGGGGCGAGGTATCCGAAGCTTTATCTAAAATCTCAGGAAACTGTTCTCCGTCCTTCAGAAATGGCGAAACAGTCCGTGAGAAACGCAAAACGTCATTACCTGCACTCTGTCACTGTATGTAATACTGAAAAAAAAAGTTTAAAATGCGTGACGATCGCCAAATTTGGCCGCGCTGCTCTATGAACCAAAATGGCGGCGCCCACGAAAGGAATCGAGGAACGGACTGACCATTCTCTAAGCGTATACTTTCTATCTAGTGACTCTAGAGCGATGCTTCGAAAAGTTTTCGGAGCGGTCCTACCCCTGCGCCTCCTGGCGAGGCGGGCCTTCAGAGGAGAGACGCAGCCCAGGCGACCTGGCGTCCGCACGACGTGACGCCTTCGTCGTTGCTGGGTTCTCCATGGCGGCGTGAAACGCGAATCTTCGCGCATCATCGGCGGCTCATTAGATTAATGAAGCCGGGAGGCCGGTCAGCGTCACAGTTTCCGAGAGACTGGCTTGCCTTCCGGGGCCGTGGACTGCTGCTTGCCGCGCTGTGTCGTCGCCACACCAGCTGGGACCGCGCTTCGAACTTCGCTCTCTCTCTTTTCCATTCCTCCCTGTTCTGCTGTTACTAGCGTTAGCTGCTTAATTGACGCCCGGAGCGCGGGTTCCCGAATGCAACAATCACTGTCGTTATTTTTTCGTTTTATCTTTGAATGAAAATGAACCTTTTGTCATTTAGGTTTCATGCGCTTCTCTCGGTTTAAAAGAAAGACCACGGACACTGTCGTATTTCTCGGTGTTGTTCTTCAGACCATTCTCGGGGCATTTATTTATTTCATCTTTTTCTACGTAAGTGGTTTTGATGTCTTTTTTTTTCTTTTCTTCGTTTAACCCTCACCTAGTCTAAGGCCCTCACGGGCGCTGTAAGATATCTGAAACAAGTAAATAAATGAATAAACAAATAAACTTGATATGCGGTAAATGATTTCCGGTACGGTGCGGCTCCTCTCCGTTCCGGGGTTTATCGAGTCATCCCACATAAAGATATGTCATGAACACTTGACGGCAAGACTTCGTCTCGCCGGCGGATCTGGACAAACTCGCCGCTTCTTCAGTATTTGAAATCCATCTCTGCCTGTTTTTCACCTGTCGCCCTTAGCACGGGCTGGACTTTGCAGTAATGAAAGGGTTTTGGTACTTTAGTTTAGATATCTCTCCTGTAAAAGCAACTCAACGGTGCTTCCTGCATTAGCTCTTGTGCAGTTGACAATGTTCCAACTATCCGTCAGTTTGCTACTTGTTCGTGACTGCCAGACCCGGGGTGGCAAGCCAAACTGGTCAGACCTACTCTCGGAGCTGCCTGGCGGCAAGCGCTCCGTAATTCATTTTTGTTTTTGTTTTTATTGGTTTATTTTGTTCGCTTGGCTCAGAAGTGCGCCTCGGTGCTTACAGAGACTACCGGGCTGGAGTGTCTCGTTTTGCATGGCCTCTACGCGTGCCCGAAAACAGCCGTCGTCCTCCTTGCAGACAAACTAACCGGTTTCGAAGGCACCCGATAGACGGGAGCCCGGCAATCGACCTCGTAAAAGGACAGAGGAGCATGCGATGGCCGTGGGCAGTGAGGAACTGGGCCGATTCTCTTCCAGGCTCTTCGATCGATTTTGGGAAAACTTTTATCGCGCAAGAAGAAAACCTAATGCAAGGCGCGAATACAATGTCTCTGTGTGAAACTATCGAACCACGAACTCTTCACTGAGGCGTTTCTGATACCGGTGGTATTTGTGGCACTGTATTGTGCAGATATACTTCACTCTTGTTCTCTCTCACGTTTGTTCAGTTATTCGTTGTTTCTATATCCATTGTTATTATATACTAGGCCGATGTCTAAGGCGGTTAGATCAATGTCCGAGTCGTATTTTTAGAATATTTCATTCGGTGAACTTGTGATACGACCAGAAGTTTCCCGATGGAATGGTATGTTTGCACTTGACGAAAATTTCAAGGTGATGAAGGCTGCTATAATTCACTCAGAAGCAAAAGGGAGCGCACTTGGAAGCAGTTCCGCTTCCGTGCAATATCTGGACACCCTAGAAAATACAAACACGCACATTCGGCCGCTTGGCTCTTTTTTACACGTTCAGGTTCCTATCCTCACTTCAAAGGCACCAATGTTTCCAATATCGATGCATAGAGTCATCCAAGTGCACTCTTGTGCTTTTTTCGCTTTTCGCTCGATTGTAGCTTTTCATATCGCGCTTTAATTCCCATGGCTTTGACACGCCCTTGTTGAGATGTCCATTATCTCAGATCTCTTTCCTGATTGTTTGTTGCCATCAAATCGCGACCACGGCAGCGACTGTCTGCTTCCAGCTTTCGCAGGGACTTTGATCATCCAGGAAACGATAGCGAATCACCGGCCGTCAAGCCGGAAAGGGTTTCGCTATGTGAACATCTCTCCGCTTTTTATTTTTTTTCCTCGGGTAATTGGTAGGCGTGGTCACGCACGCTTTGCTCCTCACGTTTGCTGACAATGGAAGAACACACGAACGCGCCAAGAGGGCGTCTATTTCTGCGTTACTTTCATTTTACACATTTTCCGCCAAGCAATGTATTACTAATAAAAAAAATCTTTATTAAAAAATAAATTTAGAGGTTACGTTTTTGAGAATGTGATTTTGTGATAACCTGTTGTTAGTCCACGAAACTTTAAATTATGTATCGCCTGAAACAACCTATAGTTTGTGACGACTGATTTTTGGGCCAAACAACATGAGGGTATGTGGGTCTGGCCATGTGCTGTTCAAATCCTTTTTTTCCAAGCTATCTATTTGTTTTATTAAAAAAGAAAAGACTGCGGTGACCTTTAGCTTTGCATACGGTTCAAAAACAAATGACCAAAGCAAAGAACAGGTCTCAAACTCGTTGTGCATTCAACGCAGTAAAGTAATTGTCATAAGATAGAGAGGCAGAGAGTGAAAGAGATGATAGACCGAGAAATTTCGATCATAGAATAGAACCCTTGCCAATGCAGGCAGCACTTCCCAAGTCAAAATCGAAAGGCTTTGTTGCTATTTGTCCGTCATTATACGGAACAGTTCAAACTAATTATGCACGTCTTTTTTTTTTTGTCTGGATTTTCTGTTTTGTTAATGAGGGATAGCTGTTTAAGCTCTTTCTGTTTATCTCCTTGCAGCAGTTAGAAGACATACAATCTCTTTTCTTCACTGCGCAATCAGGTTTGCCGGGGAATATGAGACTTCCTTTTGGACGTCTCCATTGTTCGACTGCGTGGGGCCTCCACCGTGAGCTTGTGACACCCGGTCTATATTCTCCCCTCCCTAAAAATAAGCCTGACCGGTTGTCACTGAGAAGTTCGTGACTACCCTTAAAACTGCGCGAGTCCTGCACAGGCTAGCGGCCAGATCATCACGAGAGCCGACAGATCGCCTCGGCTGCGGGGCCATCCCGTCCGAGCCTCTGCCACACTTGGCTCTCTCCGTACGCTGCTAACGAACCAACTATCGGTCCGTCTCAATTTGCACGTTGCGCTGTAACGTCGAGTCTCCCCGCGTGCTGCAGGGATGAACGTCACCTTCGGTTTTGTCTCCCCTTACTTCGTCGAATCGACCGAGGGCCGGCGTCCCGTCCAGCCTGCGCAAACAGGCAAACGCGGGAGCCCTTCTGCAAATGGGCTCCTGACAGGCTTCCTCTGCCGTCCCGTCGACTGTCCTCATCACTCGGGCCGCTGATTAGCGAAGTGCGAACGCAGCCCAAGTCCGTTTCACTTTACGATGTACCGGAGCGGAGACTACGAGCCATCCCGGCGAACCCAGCGCTGTGAACGGATCACGTGAGTAGGCGCCTCCAGAAGGTCACGTGATTCCAGGGCGGCATTGGATTGGGCCTCGATGGCTCGTAGCGTCCCCGTGCGGTCCATCGTCGGGTGAAACGGGGTATGGCGGTCGAGCGGCCGGAGTGCTAATCCCGGTCGCGATCAGGAGAGCGCGACAATTCGACGGGCGCCTCGTCGTGGGCTCACGGGCATCGATCTCGACGAGCGGGGGGCGGACGACCGACCTGTCATCCCTTCGCTACGGGCTGCCGTGCGTGTGTCTATGCATGCATGCGGGTGCGGCGCTGTGTGTGGTACTGCACACACCGTGCATGTGTAAGCGTCGCTGGCGATCGAACCCGCTCGCGCGGATCGCTTGAACTGTCCGCTCGCGTTGCTGTTCGTACACACCAGCCGAGAGTTTGCCGTTCGTGCTCGATCGGCATTTTCGCGTCACAAATGTCGGAGGGGCGCTCGGGGCAATTCCACGTAGGGGACAAGGCCGGCGCGTGACGTCATCGTTAGTGGCTCCCCGACCCGTCCCAGTGTCGCCGGAAAGCGGCAGACGCGTCAGTCTTTGCGTCGCCGCCTGCTTGTGGTAGCGCTCGTAGCGAGCTCGGAGCCGCTTGCAAGACCGCTTGCGTGTATTTCATCTTCTCTCCGCTCTTTCTATTTCTCCGTCTCCCTCTTTCTTCTGGTTGCAGTTCGATCAAAGCGGTCTGTCAAAAGTAAAATGGAGTCGTCTATGTTCGAGCTCTAGAATCATGCAATGTATCCGACGTATGGCACAAAAAAAAAAAAAAAATCCCTTTATTTTTGTTTTTACTTTAAAACCGTTGTGCAAAAAGTTGAGCCCCTGGCGGAATGTCACTTATTTCCCTCTTTATTTATGATACTTGAATCTGCATTTGAGATCAGTTTGTATTTTGTTAAAGCGCACACATTTTGGACGCAAAAAGCCTAGCTTTTTTTACTTTTTTTCTGACAGCCAAATTATGTAAAGACTACTTCGCACGAAATAGTCCTTACATGTAGGGAAGGACTACTTCGTACGCAGTTACAAGTAAAAACTTGTCACTGCGTTAAAAAAAAAAAGAGTGCAAGTCTTTTTTTTTTAGACGACATTATTGTATTGGGCCGCGTAATGTGGACACATTTTTGTTTTGTTTTGTCTTTTATCATTCAGGCAATAAAAACCGAACGCTCGATTGTTGTTGTTGTTTTTCTCGTCTTTTGCGAAATATTTATTTTGAGTCGTTCCTAGATTTGAGAACTATATGTTTTGGATGTTTTCACGGATGTACCCCCCTGTACAATGCTAAACGGCGCAACAGATATGCGTGTAAATAAATAAATAAATAAATAATCCAAAACGAGCAGCAGAATACAGTGGATTTATGA
>JAZHYW010030242.1:0-10388 GCA_037355805.1 Ixodes ricinus
CCTGTAGCTAACCCGCTGCCGCCGAGGAGGAATCGGCCGCGGCAATGTGCACAGTGGACGCTACGCCCGGCGGCCGAATTCTTGCAGATTCGCCCGCCGATTCGCAAGTGTGAACCAGGCCTAAGTGTTTATGGGCTCCTCCCGCCCCTTTCCACTTTGGCCGACGGACCTGGAGAGAAAGTCATTCCTTCTCAGTGTTCTCTCTGCTGGGGTGAGAAGGGGTGAAAGGCTTCCCTGAACTCTTAAGCCGGGTCACGCAGCCATATTCGCGCAAAAGACAGTCTGGAAACACGAGTCACCGCAATATCTGTGGTTCGAATGCCGCGTGCCAGGTTTCTCCTCGAACTCATTGCCATGGGGCATTTGAAGCACTGGATCTCGGGGTGACTCGCGTTCGAACCTGTATGCAGGCTGTCTTTCGTATGATGTATACGCAATGTGAACGCCGGCTTTAGCCTGTCACTGACAATAGCTACTTTGTATGAGAAGGAACGAGTAACGTATTTAGGCTTTTTCGGTGAAGTAACGAGTGAGGGTATTTACTAGCTTCTGAAGCGGAACGTGACAGCAGATGTGTCAGCCAGTTGCCCCTCTCCCCAGCTCGCGCCTGAATTTGCTCATTTGCACGACGAGAGAACGCGAGATAGACCGTTAAACGATATGCACAAAGTATTGAAGTGGCTCGGTAGAAAGGACGCATTCTGAGTAACTCGAAAATGGCGCGTTACTTTCAGCTGATGTGGCGCGTTGTTTTTGAATCGCTGTAACCAGTAACGTACTTGGTTACTTTTTAAGTGATAGACGAGTAATGGTATTTAGTAACTTTATTTCAGTAAACACGCAGATGTCTGCCAGTAGTGACACAATGTAGAGTTTGAGATCGTTCCGATATCCCCGATAACGATACTTCATGCGCAAAGGCGGCGGCGGAGTATCCGCTATCGTTATAGAAGTAATCGGAAAGATGTACTAAAATTCTAAAGATTGATCTCACCGAGCGTTCGGCGCACGCGTGAGGCTGTCGCACTTTAGTCTGCAGAGGCAAGGGTAGTGCCGAGACGGCTTGTGCCGTCTTGTGCTTTACGCGCGTAGTGTTCCAGTGAGGTTGTTGCACGAGCAGAAAGACTAAAGTTCCCTCGATGCTTTACGGCAGCGGTGGTGTAGTCGAACTGGCTCGTGAAATCGGTCTAATGTTAGGAACCCTGTAACTCTCCGGCTTTTGTCGTTTTTTTTGTAGAGTTTTACTATTTTTACATTGCTCAAAGCTTTTCCTTTTTTAATTTTTAGAAGTTTTATAAGCTATATTGATGACAAGCCGCAGATTTCTAATTCAAATAAGCTAGCGTAAAGCTGAATGAGCTATAAACATGTGAAATAAAAACGGTGCATTTTAGGTAAGTCGCGTGCCAATAAACAGAACTTTCATGCCCTATTATCCGCCGTAACCGGACCACTTTATCAAAAATAGGTAATTTTTAGGTGTTTTTTGTTATGTAAATTTTTCGATCTAGAGAACAACCTGTGCGTAGACGTGCGTGCTGTTTACAAGCAGCTGGCAGTGAACACGCGCAGGAATTAATCAGACCCACCTCCTGCCGCTCGTGTAAGTAAAACAGTATACCATCGTCCAAAAAAGAAGTGAACAATTGCTTTTTATGGCGGTTTTGATAGTGGGACTTGCAGGTTCCGGAACCTTTTTATTTTGTTGTCTTACTTCGTCTTGAGGCCCTGCGCGAACGATTTTGGGGGAGACGTGTACGGTTCACTAGGGGGAGCGCTTGCACGACCTCCGGGCGGGAGGGAGCTTCGCGCGCGGGGCGGGAAGCTCCCCCTTTGCGGTGCGGGTGTCCGATTACTCGGGAACGTCCGAGCGGGGCACCTCCCCGCGCCCCGCTCGGGCGACCCGCAGCGGGAGCATCTCGCTAAGGCCGATAGTCGCCGCTCACGGCCGAGAGCGCATTAAGGCCGAGAGGGGCGAAAGGGCCGGGGGTGGCTTTGAGGCCGAATAGGGCATAATGGCCGAGAACCGCGTTAAGGCCGATAGTCTCTGAATGGGCCTGGTGTGGCCGCCTTCTCGGGGGTCGCGTTGTGGTTGATGACTTTAGTTGCTCACCTAAACAAGATAGATGGCGCCACATTGAGCATGGCGGATGAAATTAACATATTTCAATCTCGTCAATCGCCGTGGTCTCTTCGCAGATTGCAATGATTGGCGCTCCGAATACCGTAAACTACTTAACTTTCGAGAGGACCCAATTTTCGCCAGTCGCCTACATCTCGCGAAAAATAGGTCCCGCGAACAATAGACCTGTTGCTATATTACCCAAGCATCAACGGATAACGCAGGGATTGGGTTCCACGCGCCGCACGTGCTGCCTCAGCACTATGATGCCGTTTCAGCTTAGGTCCAGACGCAGCCGATGCTCAGCAAGCGCGAGCTCCGGGCTTCCAGCGTCCCTGCCAAGCACGCGCGCTCGTGCAACTGCAAGCACTATTCAGGCCCACGCTCGCGCTCGTAGCATCAGCTGCGTCTGGACCCAGGCTGAAACGAAGTATAGTAAATTTTCTAAAACAAAAACCTAAAACAAATTGTATCTTGCACGTGCGTTCGTCAACGCTGAAATTTGGTTATTTACTTCGAAATTTTATACGGGGAAGGCGTGCGCGTGTAGCGCGTGGAACACCAATCAATGCATTCTCCTTGATCCTTGGGTAATATAGCAAATGGTGTATTCCGTTAAAATGTAAACACGTTAGAATCTATATCGAGATCTTACCGCGTCGCCAAATTTAGAACCCGCAAATTATTCCAAAACTCCAGGTTTGACCCAATCGCGAAAGATAAGTAGTTTACAGTATTCTGCGGGAAATTAGACTTATGACATTTTTATGAGTGTATCTGTCGGTGACTGCAAATACTGCGGTTTTGGGTTTGTTTTCATCCTTCACGACCGGCACCGGTTGGTAAGCAGGCCTTGCCTATCCGAATTTTTCCTTTATTTATTTGCTTTTCTGCGCTTTATCATTTCTTATTCGTTTGATCAGTAGTTCCTTCATCTGCATATTTGAATTACGTACACACACGCACACGCATTTCCAAATAAATGCTATGAACTGAGTGCGCCTTTTTGGTATAACATTCCTATGTTTTAATCATCGGCTGTTTAAGAGTTCAGTGAAACATTTATTGTGTCTTCGAAATTTTCAGCACTTTAACTAAATTATTTATGTCTTTGATTCGACCGAGCGGCTACAAAAACGATATTGAGGTTGATTTTAAAATTTAATTTTCAATCTTTTTTACAGCGAAACGTTGAAGAAAACACATATTAGGAAATACGAAAAACACATGGGCTATCAGAATGTCAGAACAGGATAATTAACTCACCGTTGGAGTGTATTCTTGCCTTGGAGAAGTGTCACGTGCTTCGTTCCGTCTTTCAAATTGCCTCACGAGGACATAGCCTTCGCCCTTTGCTAAAAAATGTTGAAACAGAGTGTAGCAAAAGAAAAGCTAGTCGAAACGCTCAAAGCGTTACATGTTTAATTAATCGTAAAGGATGAAGCAATAAAATCAAAAACGCAGTATTTGCCGTCACTGAGAGATACAATGTGCACTGACAAATAAAAGAAATGTGTGGCGCCACCTGTCTTATTTGGTGGCAACGAGAGTGATCAACCACAACGCGACCCCCAAGAAGGCGGCCACACTAGCCCATTCAGAGACTATCGGCCTTAATGCAGTTCTCGGCCGTTATGCTCTCTTCGGCCTCAAAGCCACTCCCGGCCCTTCCGCTCTATCTCGGCCGTAATGCACTCTCGGCCGTAATGCGACAATCGGCCGAAATGACAGTGACCCCTGCAGCTGGGGAAGCTCCGCGGTGGGATTGTCCGGTCGAAACCGGAAGTACTTAACTTTTTGTGCTCACTACGTCGAGGGAGCCTTCATGTAGACAAACGACATTTTTATTTTTATATATGATCTCCCGTTATTAATTAAACCTTTCATGAGCGTGTGTAACGAAACTGCACCCCGAATTTCGCCAGTGTCAATGGCTGACATCCGTAGCTGCTGCGTGACGTCACAAAACGCAAAGGTTTGTCGGATGGACAGGATAACAAGCGTTGGTCGATGGATGTCTTGTATTTTGTTTTGAATTATATAGTAACCCTAGGTCAGTGGTTCTCAAATGGGGGTCCGCGGACCCTTTGGGTCCGCGAAGGCATTCTAGGCGGTCCGCGAAGTCCTGCCTCATTAGTCAAGCCCGGCAATAAAAGTTGTATTTTGTATTTTCAGGTCGAAAAGAAATGTTTCAGTTTTCTGGCAAGTCTTTTTGTGTGAACGTCAATAAGAGAGGTCTACTTCACACTAGCCCTTATTCATTTATTAAATCATTATCATATTTAACCTATACCATTCCTCTCCTCTCACCACGAACGGGGTCCTCCATCATCTCCGCCGATCCACAAGGGGTCCGCAAAACACCGATGGTTGAGAACCAGTGTCCTAGGCTGTACCCTACTGAAATACGGTTCTTTTAATGCAGTTCCCAAGCGTGTGAAAAAAAGAGACACGCCTTTTAGAAGGATTTTACTCGAAAACAGCCATAAGCTTCCAGCAAACGTATGCCGTTTCGCGCAATCACAACTGCGACGGCCACCGATCGAACTAGGAGCGCTTGCAAAGCCAAGGATGCAGATTTCGCCTCTGAAGCGGCAACTAGGTATACGAAGCTGCATATGGGTACACATTACGGTGGATCCACTGGATCGGTGATGAGAGGCCGCGGGTCTTTCTCTCAGAGGCGATGACCGCGGGTCGAAGGCCACCGGCGAATCGTTCAACATGCATGTCGTCACTTGACTTGGATGAGCTTGGTGAATCGTAGCCACGCTGTATTTTCACAAACAAGTCAAACAGAGCTGCACGCGTGCTAAATACAACTTCTGGTATCGTTTCCAGGTGGTCTAGCTGTTGGTTTCGGTTTCGCTGCATAAACAAATTGATTGATCCGATTTGGGCGAGGAGTGGATGGACGTAGTTTAATATCGCTCGCACAGCCTCACACCTCAGCTTAAGAGCCTTCTGTCCGTTTAGAGCTCAGCTCGTAGCTCTTTTCTGTGAGATGATTGCTGCATAAGCGGGATCTCGATCTTGACGGGAACCCAGTTCCTACGCACGGCGACGATCCGTTTTGCCTCCGTCACTGCACGTCTCGCGGAAAAGTGTGGAACGTCATGTCTTGGCTCGCATGTGCTGCCCGGTGGTTGTGGCACCCAATCACACAACAAAAATCTCACCCAACCACGAAACAAGTCGAGCAGAACAACAAAAACGAAGCACGCTGAGGCGCTCACTCGCAGGTAAACGAGACAGAAATGCTCGCTTTGTGTTGTGTGACGTCAGAGCTCCCATGTTGCCACCTGAAACAGCGTTTACGCTAGAGTGCGATTGGAAGAGTATAAATTCAATTTCTCATGCAGGGGGCATAAAATATTCAGATATTGCACGTACGATGCATCTCGAGGCATTAACCATGATATTGAATTGTTTTCTCGAATACAAAATTTGACCGGACAATCCCTTTAAAGGGGCCCTGCAATCATAATTAAGCGTCTACCTTTTTTGCGGTTTCCACGTCTCTTGGGGTTCGGGCAAGCCAGCGGGCACGGAGAGAGTCACTAAATATCAGTGCGTCATATTTTAACCGCACGACGAGGAAACCTCCTCCACCGACGGGGGCGACCCGCGGTACCGAAAGCGCGCGTAATGTGACGTCTTAGGTCCTAGGCTTACTACTGGTCAGATCCGCTAAAAGCTTCTTTTTAGTCGAAATACAAAATATAAGTGGCGCGAACCGTTTCAATTATTTATAAAAGTAGTTTTTGTTCAGTATTTGAGGTCAGAAAAGAAACAAATGCAGTTTATAAAGTACGGAAACAAGAAATCATCCGTCGACATACCCGCCACCAATCGGTGGAAAAGGCGGCGCCTACTAGAAAGGAGTAGTGGGATCAGGCACCGACACGGAAAGGTCCCGGATGTACGCGGCGGCGCTGCGGCCGTAGGGACCGAAGGACCCGGCCGGCCCTGAGCGTTCCCAAGGCCTTCGGTGAGCAGCTTTGTCTTGCGGTTTCGCCGTTTCGCGGTAGGGCAGCGCGAAGTGGCTCCCATTCTGAACTGATCTTTACCCCGTGTTTGCTGTCGTTTGTGGCCAATGAATTGTCGTGCCGAATTTGTGTTTAATCGCGCAGCAAATGCAATGAGAGCCGCTCTAGCTGCCCGCTACATACAGCCTATCCAGAACACGCTTTAGTGGCGCTCTCTCGCGCCGTCGACACGGAGTACGGCAGCCGTGAGCGCTCGCTCAGCTCACCACCCCTCGTCTAGTTCACGGCCACTCAAGCAACCAAGGACGTCACGAAGGAGGTTATTTTTTGCTTGTTTTTGTAATTTTAATTTGCCTATAACTTCTAAAATAAATCGAAATTCGAGAAAAGAAAAGTGTCATTAAGTTACTACGTTCAGTGCGCTCAGGTTTGGTGCAAATTAAAAATTAGTAAAAAAGGCATTGCAGGGCCCCCTTGAGTGCTTTTCTGGTCGGCGACCAGTGCCACCGCTTGGGGTTGTTTTCGTAGAGAGTCGTTTGTCGCTTCCCACTGACAAGTGTCGATCGCTCTCCTAGAAGTGTCTTGGGCGCTGTGCTTCGTCTGTCGGCACCTGTCCCTCCAGCCGGTGCTCAGGGTGCCAGGGTGATTTGTGGTGTCTGAGGGCCAGACTCGTCTGCGCCTCCTCCGCCTGGCGCCGTCTAGCCCTGGGCTCGGAGCGCCGGATGGGAACGTTGTCTCCCACGGGAAAGTGGGAAAGAGGGACAGGCTGGTGTCAATAAGAGCACAGGCGAGACAAAGCGAGGGTCTTTGGTTCGGTACCGCTGGAGAGAAAGGAGCCGCTCTCTAACGGCGGCCAAGTCCGGGGCTCGGGTTGTCGATGTTTGTATTCCTGTATCCCGTATGTTAAATTGTCTTTTATTAAACTGTTGCGTAAAAGCACCTGCGTAAACAGTTGTCTGGCCCGAACTGCTACACCACCGCCACCGTGCAACGCAAGCCATCCTCCTCCACACCGTCCAGGAGGAATCAAGAACTTTACTGGGATGTTGAGTCTGGCCTGAAATAGCGTCCGGTATCTCCGCTGTAGATGGATAATATAGCCCGCGCAGCGCGATGACAACGAAGGGTCTCTATTACGCATCACGCAGAAGCGAGTACGTCCGCACGCCGGTATACGATGTTTATCCACATAGGAGCGGAAATCGAGGCCCCTGCCCGTGAACGTATACTTCCTGGTTTGCGCGCGGACTCTTGTGTAAACCGCGACGGGGCAGTGGCACTTTGATGCGGCGGAGCCCGTGGCGCGGACGAAGAGTGCACGAGGCCAGGTCACGTTGTGGACCACGTGACATTGTTTTGTTCGGAATCATTTTAAAAACATGATTGTACACAATTCTTTTTTTAAATAATTGTAGCATTTTTAAAACTTTTATTAATGCTCCTGTGTCTTTTATGCTCGTCGGAATTGAGGTGCCCTTTGGGGACGGTCCAGCGGTTCTTTGCGAGGATTATTTGGCAAGTAGCGCCTTAAAGCCGCTGTTCTGCTGTTAATACATTGTAGAAGAGTATGCAGACGCTGTCTGAAAGCGTGTTTCTTTCTTGTATGGCTGAGGAGGAGGAGGAGCGAGGGAGAGAGGGAGGGACTTGACGCACATTAGCTTTGAAGCTCGAGGGGCGTTAACTACGGATTGTCCGTAATCAACCTCAAGTGTTCTTTAGGAAGACTCGTTTGTTTCATGGTGGCTGATCTTGCCTCCAGGTTTTGCCCATGTTAGTCCGAATCAGACCAAGAACGCGTGTGTATTTCGTGGTTTCACATCTCCGAGTCCGCCCTGACACTCTGGGGAGCGTGGCCATAAAACTGCCCTTCAGTGTCCTCGGTAGCATTTCTGACGGATACTAAGAGATGAGTATACCCAGATACATCCGATGTTGTCTTTTCAATGCACATGCGCTTCAAAACATAATGTGAGCGAAGGACAGCTGGCCTTGACTCCTAACAGCGCGCATGGGAGCTTCTTTGAGCTTGCGTATACTGATGAGCTTCCCTGTACGGGTTCAAGGCGCCCCATTGATGATGCCATGGGTTTGGCTTTTGTCAAACCAGTCCTCCGGCCTTTAATATTCCACGATCGCTCTTGCGCTAAATGACACCACCGAGCCGGGTTTTTTTTAGTTCTTTTCTTCCCCCCCCCCTTTGTGTTTATAAATTCGCTGCTTCCGGGACACCTTACTTCAGTCGTCCTACCTTCCACGAAAAGGGTTGAACATGGCCGTGAACGCGCATTGCGAGCAACCAGGAACCACCGCGCGGCCGGACTCGGTCCAGGTGTACGTTCCTTCCAGCCTCAGTGAGGTGGACGTCCCCATCGTGGGCGAGGTACCCGAGCCTTCCCATCGTGGCTTCGAGGCCGCCTTCTGCGCAATGGACCGGGCTGAACGCCATCGGGCCGGACCGCTCACCGAGCACGCCTTCGAAGCCGCCTCGCCCGCTCCGAGAGTTTAGCGTGGAGGGCAACCAAGTCAGCTTCCGCAATCGGTTCTCTACGCAGTCAGACCTACGTGCGGAACAAGAAAGCCATCCGCATCGTGGTGTCTGAGTTCGGAACCGCGGCCTATAGGGACCCGTGCGCCGGTGTGTTCGAAAAGCTTGCCTCCACCTTTACGACCGAGTTCGCGGACAACGCGCTGGTGAACGTGACGCCCATCGGGGACGAGTTCTACGCGATTACCGAGTCGCCCTTCGTGCACCGTATCGACCCCGCCACGCTGGAGACCTTGAGTCGGCTAGACCTGAGCAGGGTGATGGCCGTCCACACAATCACGGCTCACCCGCACGTCGACCCGGACGGCGGCTCCACGTACCTCGTGGGAAGCCAGATGGGAGTGCGTCCGCTGTACGTCGTGGTCCGCTTCCCGCCTCCCGCCGAAGTTCCTCCCGAGTCCAAGGCGCTCTACGAGGCACAGATAGTCGCCACGGTTCCGATGCAGTCTCGCCTCTGCCTGGAGTTACATTCCACAGCTTCGGACTGACCGAGCGCTGAATCGTGGTTGTGGAGCAGTCGCTCGTCTTCAGCGTGGCCACCGCCTTTCTCAGACGAGCTCTCGGCCAAGACTTCGCTGGGAGTCTCCAGTTTGGCGCCGGGAAGAAGGCCAGGTTCCACGTGGTCGACAAAGACGGGTAACAGGGGTGTCCAAACAGGACACTACGATACGCACGACTCCTGCAAGTCGTTGCTGCGCGCCGCTGGCTCCGCTTCCGGCCGTCGGAGGGAAACTTCCCTCCCGTCAAAGCTGCCGGGGGAAGCGTCCCCCGCTAGATCTCCCCCTCGCTTCCTCCACGGCGGCCTTGCTCTGCTCATCACGTGGGTCCGGAGAGCCACTCACACGCTCTCTTGGCTGTCGGTCAATCGCTCAAGGCCTCCGCCGCTTTGGGAGTCCCGAAAATGGGAAAGGGAAGACTCGAGTGTGAGGGGGCAAGCCAGGAGCCAGGCGAGCGCGAGCCCGCGTCGTGTCCAAGGTCGTGTCATCGTCCAGCAGTTCTGTGGATTGGATCGGATTCCCGCGGCTCTTGTTCCTAACGTACCTCGTATAGACAAACAAACCTGGTTGGTTTGAAATTTAATAAAATAAATGCTATATTCTTAAGTTCTCAGTGTTTCTACATACAACTAAAAGTCTCCCTTTTGCGCACTGCACTTTATTAATTTTTTTTGAGCTACGAGCGCGGATTCTGACGAAAAAAGCTGAGCCGAGGCGGCCGAAACGCGCGCTTCGACGAAGGAATCTCCCAAATCCATCCGAAGCCGGACCTCTTTGGCCTTCCTGCCGAGGTGACGGCGGTAGCAAGGTCGGCGACTTCTTGAGCCGCGGGAGATAGACAGGCATCAGGCATACCATTGGCAGGTGGCGTGTGACGTCAAGTCTGACGAGCACCGACGTCAACGACAAGTGGAGAAGGCGAGGAGGCAAGTCGTGAATGTGGCTTGGCCAGCTTGGCCGGTGTCCAAACAGACATTCGACCGACGACTCCCGGACGGTTCAATTTTGACGATTTTTGCAGGAGTCGTGTGGTTTGTAGTAGCCTGTTTGGACAGGCCTTAAGACGCATCCCGGTGTTTGGGGAAGCCGACGCTTTCTTCGCCTTCCATCACATCAACGCTTACGAGCGCGACGGAGACCTCGTGGTGGACATGTGCGTGTACGAGGACGCGTTGCTGGATCGCGTCCATGCCTCTAGCGGACGCCCGCACCGACAGCGTTGGTTAGAAGTCGGA
>JAZHYW010030244.1:0-42377 GCA_037355805.1 Ixodes ricinus
TACTCACGCAGGTTTTGTGCGGTGCTGCATCACGGAAGCTGCTTATCGAAGACGACGGCACTCAATCCTTTCAAGTCTTGTGTAGTGCTGCATCACGGCAGCTAATCTTCGAAGACGACGGCACTGAATCCCAAGTATGTCCACCAGGCGACAGGGCACCTAAGTGCGACCGCGAGCATCGATTTCCAACGTGCGCCGCCGCTGATTTTGACCGATGTCCCTTACCGGCCTACGAACACTGGCACAGCACCGACGGCCTCGAGGTGAACTACGGGCTACAAAAGGCGGCAACTGCCAGTGTCCAACTGGGGCGTGGAGCCGGCACGACCATGTCGCTCACGCAATTTCTGCTACTCACGCAGGTTAGTGAATGGTTGGCTTGTAAAAGGTTTACTGTCTTTATCTTGCCGGTTCCACCCCAAGTGCTGTATAACTGTGTAAAGTCTCATTCGCTTGTGAAGTGCCATACACGGCATCGCTTTTTCTTGTTTCGGCGGCTTGCGTTTTATTTTTTATTGCTTCTACTGTGTGGCGACATTGAATTAAACCCAGGTCCTGTAAATGAGGAGACTCTGCAAATGATTTTGGACGGGCAACTGGAGATTAAAGCCCAATTAGATAGCATAGAAACAAAACAAGTAGCGCAAGGGGCTACTCTTGAAGATTTAAAAAGACGTATTTTATCCTTGGAAACTCAGGTTGCAACGCTTACGAAGTTAGAGGTGGCCATGACAGAGTGTAGGAATAGCTGCGAAAGTCAACAGCGTGCAATGGAGTCCCTTGTTTCAAAGGTTGATAATCTTGAAAATCGTAGTAGAAGATGTAATCTCGTGTTTTATGGTATTAAAGATGAGAACGCAAAAGAATCATGGGCAGTGTCGGAACAACTAGTTAAAGAACTATGTGAAACAAAGCTCGGTATTACGCCTACAACCATTGAAAGAGCTCATAGGATTGGGAAGTTTAGTCCAGACAAAACCCGACCTTTGATCGCGAATTTTTCCTCGTTTAAAGAAAAACAGTCAATCCTAGGAAACGCAAAGAAGTTGAAAGGTTCGGGCATCAGTGTATCAGAAGACTTCTCTGAAGAGATACGTAGAAAAAGACGTTATCTATGGGAGTTTGCCAAGAGTCGCAAAGATGACGATACGCGGGTTAACCTCAGGCACGACGTTCTTTATCTGAATGATACCAAATACATTTATGATGATAAGATCAATCAGGTAGTGCGGTCTAAGTGACTGTATGCTGACTCGCCCACTACAATCTCATTCCTTGTTATTAACTGTCGTAGCATCAAAAATAAAGTTGATGATTTTTCTTCTCTCTTGGAAACGGTTCAGCCGTCCGTTGTTATAGGCACAGAATCTTGGCTAACTGATGACGTAATGGACTGCGAGGTATTTCCTGATAATTTTACATGCTACAGAAAAGACAGAAATAGTCATGGTGGCGGTGTGTTTATTTTAGTGGACCAGAGGATTTCTTCGAGTAAGATTGAGGTGGAACTAGGATCGTGCGAAGCTGTGTGGTGTCAGTTAAGACTTCGTAATGGTAAAACTTTGGCAGTTTGTTCTTTTTATCGGCCGCCAGCAAGTTCAGTTGATGTACTAGCAGAGTTCACAGCTGCGGCTGAAACGATTAAATCTGAGAGCATTGCTATAGGTGGCGATTTTAATTTGCCCGATCTTAACTGGCACCAACCAAGCATACACTCTGGAGTAACTCGTGGGCTCACTGCAGTAATGTACAATTTTATCAACTTGTTTTCGTTGACTCAAACAGTGCTAGAACCCACTCGAGGGGACCACATACTAGACCTTTTCCTTACAAACGATCCGGATTTAGTGCAAACAACTTTAGTAATTCCGGGAATCAGCGATCACAACGCTGTCCTTTGTGAAATGAAATTGGATCACGTAAAAACGTATAATGACAGCAGTCGACGCATATTTAATTACAGTAAAGCTAATATTACCGCGATAAATGCTGAACTAGATAGTTATTTTGTTCTTTTTGAAACGCTTGCTGAATCATGTTCGGTACCTGAATTATGGACACTATTTAAGACGAAAGTTTTGGAATTGCAAGACCGCTTTGTTCCCTCTTGGATTTTAACTAAGAGACGTAATAATAGCAAACCTTGGTTTACAAAAGAACTACGGAAATTGACCCATAGAAAACAAAGAATTTATCGAGCCTATAAGAACAATCCGTCGCTTGAAAATATCATCAAACTAAAAACGATTACCAGTAATCTAAAAACGAAAATAGAACACGCAAAATCATTTTTCTTCGAGTCATTTCAAACTAAAGTTAAAGAAAATCCTAAAGAACTTTGGAAATACATAAAGAGAAATAAAAAAGATAACGTATCTATTCCTGCTCTCGTGAAATGTGACGATATGGTCACTAATGCTGGTGACAAAGCTGAATGTTTTAACACTTATTTTAGTTCTGTGTTTTCCCTACCTGTTATAAATAACAACACTGCAGACGGCCTCGCTCCGGCGGATGTATCGCCCATGGAAGATATCTTCTTTGATGCTCACGGAATAGAAGTTTTATTGGAGGGCTTAAGTGCTTCAAAGGCTGCTGGCCCTGACTGTATACCGACTGCTTTACTGAAATCCTGCGCACGATCAATGTCCCCATATTTAAAATTACTTTTTACGAAGTCACTGAATTATTGCTCGCTCCCTGATGATTGGAAAATAGCGTCAGTAGTCCCAGTCTATAAATCGGGGCTTCGCAACAGTGTCTCGAATTACCGTCCCATTTCATTAACTTCCGTTTGCTGTAAAATTCTTGAACACATCCTGTACACATCTATTTCCAAACACATGCATATTCATTCTTTGTTTAATCAGAAACAGCATGGCTTTCGAAAGGGGTTGTCCTGCGTTACGCAATTAACGGAATTTTCTCATGATATAGCTGAAGCGCTGGATAGCCGTTCAGCAGTCGACTGTATTTTCTTGGATTTCAAAAAAGCATTTGATGTGGTACCTCACGCGTTATTAGTAGACAAATTGTGGCGTTATAATATCAACCCTCGTGTAATCTCCTGGGTTTCCGAATACCTACGTGCAAGATGTCAGTACGTGGTAGTAGATGGCACGAAATCGGGTATTTCCGATGTAACATCCGGAGTTCCGCAAGGGTCGGTTTTGGGACCTTTACTCTTCTTACTTTACATCAATGATATCTCGGCGTCTGTTACATCATGTATGCGAATGTTTGCAGACGATTGCGTTTTGTATAGAAAAGTTAATTGTAAATCTGATAGTCTCATCCTTCAAAAAGACTTAAATGCAATACAAACTTGGTGTGATAAATGGCGGATGAAACTTAATTTGGATAAAACCGTGTGCATGACATTTTCCAGGAGAAAAACATTGAGCGAATTCCGTTATGAAATAGACAATATTAATCTAAAAACAGTTTCTGAGTTTAAGTATTTAGGCGTTTTCTTTACATCTTCATTACATTGGAGTCGACATGTCGATTATACTGTGGCAAAGGCTTCAAAATCTTTGGGTTTTCTTCGCAGAAATACGCGAAATTTTCCTCAAGTCACCCGGGAGTTGTTGTATAAAACAAATGTGTTATCTATCTTAGAATATGCCTGCACTGTGTGGGACCCGCCGACTATCACTGATAGAGATAAACTAGAAAGGGTGCAAAACTTTGCGGCCCGCTATGTATTGGGCAGGTCAGTTAAAGATAGAGATTTTAGTGTGTCACGTGCTAAACAGACTCTACAGTGGGATACACTTGAACACCGTAGAGCAAAGCTTCGCTTGAAGTTTTTTCACAGTATATACCATTCCCAAACCGGAATTCCACGTGACACTTATCTTTTTTCACCACATTATCAATCCGCCCGAGTGGATCACGTTCATAAGGTTCGCGAGTACAGGTGTAGGACTGCAGTTTTTAGTAGTGCTTTCTTCCCCAAAACAATTTGTCAATGGAACCGCTTACCCTCTACCGTAGTATCAATCTTGTCAAATGATGCCTTTTATTCTGCCCTGGAATCAGTCAAGTTGTTAAGATAAGAGTTATGCAATGTGTGTCGCGGGTTCGAGATCAGCTTTGATGTACATAAATTATCCTGTCGTTAGTTGTTGATATTGAGTGTTGCTGTGTGTTGCGACATTGTGATGTGCTTTCATGTATACAAGTACTCTTGCCGTCATTTAACCTAACTGTACTTCACAAGAAGCCTGCTTGTGTGTATTCAAGTAATGTTTGGCGTATGTAACCCCCCCGCTGTAATGCCGAAAGGCGCTGCGGGTACTGGATAAATAAATAAATAAATAAATAAATAAATAAACAAATAAAACAGACTTTGTAATGGCTGACCAACTACACCCTGTTTATATAAATATCCACACAACCCCAATAATTTAATAGCGGCAGAGAAGTCGCTCGTGACACGTGTCTTACGCGTTCCCAGAATAATGGTTGGTGGTACTTTGCAGGAAACGCCGAGCGTAAATCCTATCAAGGGCCTTTAAAGGAGCGGTGCAACGATATTTACTTGGAATGTTTTTAACTGTACACGAGCTTACTGGCACAGAGTGGGAGTCAAGGATTCTCGCACGCAACGCCACTTGCCAAAAAACTCCTTTGTTGCGGTGTAATTTCAAAGACAAGAGCGACCATTTTCATTCAATCTCTCCTTTGCAAAATTTGATGACGTAAAGTGGGGATCGCAGTACACCCATATGACGATATTTGAATGCGGTTCATAGATTGGACCCGAGCATTGCGTGGGCACTCGATTTGGGCTCGTGATAATTACTAGCTCGAGAAGCATTCGGGTAGTGGCCCGTGTCCAATCGCTGCAACGACGACAATAGCCGAGCCATAACAATGTCTGGAACTCAGCGCGTGTCCTGTGCTTTGCCAACCCCAGCGCGTGGCTGCGATCAACGACTGGCGGCATATAATCGGCTCCAGATCACGTGGCCGCTTGTTCTGGCTGCGAGTTGAGGGGGCGAACGCTGCTTGTTTTCTTTATTTTTTCTGGGACTTCTATTGCGTGGGGTGAAAAACGAACGCGTGTATCATAGGTCATTAACGTCAGGGATCTGTTCTGAGCGGTATTTGCGCAAAGTACAAAAATTGTTGCATTGCCCCTTTAACGGGACCCAAATTCCCTCGATAAAATTCACGCTTACAGGTACCGCCAACCATTGTTGTGGGAACGCGCAAGACACGTGCCATGAGCGGCTGTTCCGCCGCCATTCGCCGGGCCGCTCGAGACATGGGCCGCGTGCACTCGCGTATTTGACGTTGCGTTGGAAGTCAAAACGCAAACACATTAAAGGACTTTACCGGGACCTAGGGTGCCTCGATGTGCGTTTGTTTCCGGGTGAAGGCATTCTTTCGCAGTAGCATGTGCCGACGGCGGGTGTTAATCCTAACATATAACTAAACAGTGGGAACCAAAGTGGCGCCAAAGCAGTGGTAAGATGCTAGGTGCTCACGCCAAGTAAATGCTGAACTCCATGGAACGAATTGTGTGACGAATAACTGGCAAACGTCGCCCGACGGCACGCTCACTTTGCGCGCGCCGTAGGAGCCACTGTGTTGATTCCACGCGCAGAGCAAAAGCCGCCGGGCAAAATTCGTCGGTTATTCGCGGCATATTCGTCCCATGGAGGACGAACAGACTTGTTTCGGTTAGACAACATTTTTAATAAAAATCGTAGCACTGTCGACAAAAGCACCGGTTAATTGAATGTCTTTCGATGAACGGATTGCCGCTGGAACTTACATATGCTTTATTTTTAGCCGCATGCCTTACTTTATTGCTCGCGTGTTGCTGGTCGGATACTAAATGTATTTTGGCAAATTGATCAGTTGGTGCATTGCTGGACACTGTTAGCTCAAACACGACACAAAAAACGCGTTTTCAGTCATTTTATCTCACATTTATACAAAAATAAACACTCAGCGACGGGCTGTCCGTTACTTGCCTCAGCCGTTAATCGCCTTTTACGGAGTAGTGGGTAGTGACTTTACTGCGAGGGTGGCGATCCTAAAGTACCCGAAAATAAACCGCCGTAGTTGCTTTCTGCGTACTCCGAAACTACTACTGTAGAGTTTTGAACCTGGGCAATATTGAGTACACCGCAGTATCTCAGCGTCCTAGTCTGGCGAAGTGTTGCCTCGTCCGACCATCTCCGTAGAAAGACAGGCAATTATACGGCACGTACAAATGCAATATACGCAGTGACCCGGGAAATAAACCTTGGATACCAAAGCAAACGAGTCGTAACACTAAAACATTGTATGTCACAGAGACTGACGTCACGCTAAAAGAAGCGTAATAAAATCTTTTGGAAGACTGCCCGCCAAATCCAAGACACCAGCCCGGCGACCCCCTGCGGGGAAGCTCGGCGCGTATCTCCGACGCCTGGGGGAGGATATGTGCCTACTTCACTCGATGCCTTGCCGCCCACGATGTAGTGGAACGCGTTTAGGGATTTGTAGGGTTTAAAACGTTCTCAGGTATATGAACCAGGCTAGTCGAGTAGGTAGTCGTGAAGATGCACCCATGATACCTCCGGCAGATTTGTACTTTTCCTCGAGGTACAAGTTCTCTTTCTTTTCCCCCAACAAAACAGGAAGGGATCCCGGATTAAGTAGATTTTCAGAGGTACCGCAGTTAGTCCTCTGCGATGAGACTTTAAAGTATGCGCAACTCACTTATGGTCCTCAAAAACAAAACAAAAACAATAGCCAAAAAGAAGTAACACATTTCCCACCAGAAGATGGGCCAATATTTGTTTTTGTTTATTTCCGCACACCCCGTATTATGACTGACAGTCTAAGAACTGCAGGGCGTGGCTCTTTATGTTCGCGCTATTTGCTGCGTGATCGGTCCTGACGTTCTTATCAGCCGATGCGCAACCGGATTGGCTACGGGCGAGAATAATGGAGAGTTTTAGAACGATTAGGAGCTTAGAGTCCGTTTTTGCACATCTGATAGGGATGATGGGCCCTCCGGTACGAACTGCGCATGCGCTACCGCGGAAGACTCGCACGTGCGCAGTTCGTACTGGAGGGCCGATCGTACCTCTATCAGATGTGCAAAAACGGTTCGCTAAAACTTTCTAATATGCTCAGGATTCGCCACGTCTTTCTCCTCTCAAGCTGTCAGCGACCTTGCAGGTATAGAGCTATACAACTTTGTGGTGGCCGGTCGCCAGAGAAAGCAAGAGGAGGCTACCGAGAAAGAACAGCGTTTATGCAAAAAGAGCAATGTTCATATGCGGAGAAACACCACCTAAAGAGATGTGTTCCCGGTTTACACACAATGCAAAAAAAATATAAACATATATCTGTTGAAGAAAAAAATAAACGACAAATTCTAAGAATGCAAGTAATGAGCTTTTTAGAAAATGCTAAAATAGTGACATTGTAAAGCCAGTCATAAAGGCGTCGCTATCAGACAAAGTGTGAAAAGTCGACTGTGCGATGGGATGGCAGGCATATGTCTTGTGTTGCATATTTGGTGAGCGACGCGAGGGATAACCCTAGCTAGATGGCTCGAAAACACCTCAAAGTCCAAAAGATTATTTGAAGCGAGAAAAACAACTCGTCCGAGCTGTTTCCGACTTGCGTATCATCCCCATCTCAATCTACATCCTGAGCACAACTGCCATATTCAACCATATTGAGAGTACGAAAAAATAAAATGAAACTCCAGGAGGTGGCCGATGCCTCGTCAGAAACACTTCCGAGCTTTGAACTTTTGTGCAATATTGCAGTTAGTATCGGAACAGTTATAAAGAGCATACTCGATTAATGTCAGTCATAATTGTTACACAAGTAAAACTTGCGACGGCTCTAAATTTATGAAAAATTTCTTCTCCCCTACGTCGTAAAAAAAAATCATCGTAGGAGGAATTTTGGTTAGAGCAATGGACTAGAACTTTTAATAGGTATTTTTTGCGCGCTCGAAAATTTTTCGTGATGAATGTTTTGGGTGCTAGATCTCATGCTCCTGAACCGTTTCGGACGATAAAAAGAGGTACCAATCTTGGGGTTGCTAGTGACCCTTTAAATTCAAACTGATTTAGATAAAGAGGCCTTTCTTTTGTTTCGAGCAAGACAGTCGTCTCCCAGAATATAATTGTACAGACTCAAAGAAAGCGCCACGCTTAGTCAGAAAACTGATTTTGGAGGCGTTTATTTTTTTCTCTTTTGGCCAGCATTTAGGATGTCACATAACATTTTATCACATATTATCTCGCAGATGCTAAAAAAACATTTTGTTTTTTGTTCCGAACATGCAACACGATTCCTTTGAGGGTTCACCCTAAGACATCCATCCTCATATGTTATGACGTGTGCCGATTATTCGAGCTCTTAGGATTTTGAACCACTTGTAATTGCTATTCGCCGTCTAGTCGAACTGTTTCTCGTTGATGTTGTTGAGATGTACTTTAATGCTCCACACGCCTGGCTTACTTGGTGACCTCTTTGGTGTGGTGGGTGGGGAAGAGGAGGGTTGGTTAGGTTGACAATGATTAAATTAGCCTCCCAATATCGGAGTCTGTTCTCGATGATCTCGTGCACGCTATGCTTTGTTGGCGTCATCCCGAACCACGAGTGTTTGCCGAGAGGTCCCTCCGCGTTGTGGGGAGTCCGGTCACCGATCATCTGAGGCCCTGGGCGTCGTCGCTGACATTGGTCGAAGTGGCCGGGGCGCTCGTACGCTGCAAGAACACGTTGACCTGATATTTGATCTCCTTGCGCAGGTATTCGATCATTTTCATCGATTCGTTGCGTTTCTGCTCGTCGTCGCCACTCATCTTCAGTTGGTTCAGCAGGTATTGCATCCTTCCAACGCAAGGCAAACATGAGCACAGCGAGTCCCATAGTTCGATCAGCCAGGGTAACTTGAGGTTCTGACGCAGGCGAGAGTAGGGAAAGAAAAGCGCGCGCGTTAGTGGGTCAACGATGAGCGATTGACACATGCAGTCCTCTTCACTCGTCCGCGGCCGCAGCCACTGCTGCTGCTGCGATCTAATGGAACCGATGTAGCAGCGCCAAAAGCGCATAGTCACGGCGTATATCGTCTTTGCACGTTTACCACCATCGACACAACGAATCATGCACAAGGAAGGTGCGCGCGATCCGGTGCTTTTCCTGTGCTTCATAACCGGTGACAGGAAACCAACAAAGAAAACGAGCACCGAGACTCAAGGAGAACTCGTACCAGGCGCAGCGAGGCCAGACGGAGAAGGCCATGACAGTCGGAAGCCACCGCATCTGCAAATTGAAGGGAGATTTTTCGGGTCATAAAATGACAAAAGGGAAACGGGTACTGGCTAGAGATCAGTGTCCGCTTAATGACCGGGCGTGACAAAAGGATGCGGATGAGCCTTAGTCTCACCATTTCACTTTTTTTTTGCGTGGAGTTCATAAAACATACGTGCCTCCCCCTCCCCCCCTCCCCCCCCCCCCCCCCCAATGTTTTAAATATATGTATTATTTTCTGATAGACAGTTGGAAATAGAGCTACGCACTTGTGCCGTCGGAATAGTAGATGAAATGTAAAAAATGTCTGTTTCTTTATAAAAATTTGTTTCCGTGTGATAAATTAGGGATGTTAGAATGACGTGGTACGAATGTTTTAGACGGGCAAAATTAAGACACAAAGATGGACAGCACACAGGGCAAAAATTCTGGGCCATTCCGTAGAATAAAATGATTTCGTGAAAATATTAAAATTCTAATCGATTTGTGTTTTATGACACCAAGGCGATAGCAGTCCTGAAGGTCATTACGATATTTTGTCAAGAAAAGCAGAAATTTATAATTTTATAAATGTAACATTCGATGGAAAAAGAAAAACGTCGAGCAGTGAAATAACATCTGTATGTCTTGAAAAGTTTAATCACAGCTTATTGATATTAAATGATTGTCATCTAAGATATTCCCGGGAACATTGTAATGTTTGAAGTTTTTCAGCTTAAATTCTTACTTTAGTGCACTCACCGAGGCGTTGATGTCCAAGGAAGTTGGGGATGGATAAGATTATTTGTATATGCACGTTCGCATAAGCGTAACATTTACCTTTTTTATCTCTACGTCAACTGTTAGTGGAACCTTCGACAGTGGTAACTTCTTGGCATTTTACAAAACATATTTGCCCTTTAGGCCTTCAGATAAACTGTACGAGATGAAATTCCACCGAATCAGTGAAAAAAGCCCCGTTTCCGAATTTACAAAAATAAACTATAATATAGAAAATTAAAAAAAAAACTTTACGGAAAACAATACAAAACGATTCCATTCATATAGATAGCTTCAAATACTTAAACATCTACAGTCCAGCTGCTCACGAATAAATAATTGCCGAGAATTAAAGCAATACCGGTTTAAAATGACTGCTTTAGATTGCCTTCTTCTCTCGGACATTTCAAGGTTGGAATTTCTTAACTAATGACCATTGCGACTTTGACGACTTTCAACCACCTTGAAGATGCAGTTTAATTGCACTTAGCTCCAGACGCAGCCGACAATAAGAGGTAATGGGACCAATCAATCAGAATCAAAAAAGAAAATCTCTGGGTCTTTTCTGTTTTATTGCTTCAACGATGATAGAACATGTGCAGACACATGATAAGCACCACGATGTTACGGTTTTAACGCTCTTTGATTGGTCCCAACAGCTTGTAGCGTCAGTTACGTCAGGACATGAAAGTAGACCGAGACCCCCAAAAAGGTATTTCTATAGAATGTTTTTGCGAGGCCATTTAATAGGGCGTTAGGAGACTGTCCCTATCAACATTTTACTGCGGAGGCACGTATAATTTAAATGAAGCAAAAAGAATAGAAAAGAAAGCTCGACTGCTGGATATTCAAACTGATATAAGAATTAAGCAGCGCAAAGGTTACGACAAAGGACAAGGGACAGAACATGTAGACAAGACAAGCGCTTGTCCTGTCTACATGTTCTGTCCCTTGTCCTTTGTCTAACCTTTGCGCTATTTAATTTTTATATCATGCATATCCAACTAGCCCACCTCAATATCTTAGTACAGTTGAAACTGAAACACGAGCACAAAAGCTAATAACCGGAAATCACGCGAGCATACATTCGAGCGCGGTTTGTTTTTTTCTTCTTCGCTTTTCCGGCGTGGGAAGCACACGACAGCGACGAAATTTTCATGAACATTTTTCCCTTGCGATTGTTTCGCACTTCTATCCCTTCAACTCTATGTTCCGCGTTTGAAGATCGATTGGGGGGTACCACGAACGACAGGTACGAGTAGAACGGTCCCACATCCGTCGCATCGTTGGCTCTTCGTGCGCCGCAATCGCGTCGTCCGGTCCGCTGTACATCGCCAGACTGAGAATGACGTGTCCATGTACTTTTTGTGACCTGTGCAACATTATCTTTAATGTGAAAGAAGGAACTATATCCCATGGAACGGAGGCGGCGGCGTCTGTAACCGCGAAGGAAATGCCCATTCTCCCATTGGCTGAGCAAGACGGCTCCCTGATAGCCTAACGGCCGCTTCACGAGAGCGCGCGCTCGGGCCGTCGGTCGCTCTCGTGTCGGGCGTTGCCCGAGGGTGGAGAAGGGGCGGGGGTTGGGGGGTGGGGGGTGCTGCGGCCGCTTCTGCTTCTCTCTGGGCCGAGGAACATGGCGGCGCCTAAGGCATCTATATCGTCGGCGGCCGCAACCTCGGCAGTAACGGAACATGGCCGTCCACACCGGTACACTGCAGAAGAGCAAGGGAGCGGAAGAACGACATTCATGCTTTCGTATTCACAACTCATAAGAAGTGCTTAAGAGTCCTCGGAATGTTTTTCTTTTTTGAATCACCGTATTTTCAGCTTTATGGAGGCCGCAAAAATGGGGTTTATGTTATTTCCTATTTTTAATATTGAATGTGTGCCTTAGATAAGCCACGATTTTGAATATATTTGGTTCACATAGTTTGAATGCCACGCGACCATGGAAAAAAGAGTGAGCGCGACTGAAACCGGACAATTCTTGACCAACCGTTTTTGGGCGGACAAAGGAAAAAAAAGAACGAATTTTGAGCTGCAAATTGTGTTCGGGTAGATAGGCCTTTATAGGTCTTATTCAAATAAAAACCTCGGCGAGCATAAATATCCTGTCAGTGTCCTCTTAAACGAAGTATAATTAAAGGGACCATAAAATCATTTTTGAGCTAAAATTGATGATTTTAGATTGGGCCTTACCTAATCGCATATCGTGTAGTGGGTAAAAAAAAAGAGGAGGGTAGAAAGTCAAAAGCTAGCTTTTCGGTAAATACATTTTTAAAATATAGCGGACTATTCGTACCTCCTTTCCTTCGAAAGCTCCCCGCCTTTTCACTATGATCAATCCGCGGTATCAAACACACGTACGTCAGCGGTACCCAAAGCATGTCAGCCGACCCCAGCTCATGCATTGGACACGAGAACTACGTCACTCGGACGTATGCACCCGTCAACAATCAATTCGTCGTCGACGAATATTTGAATTCGCGTTCTTGGCCAATGAGTGCCCTGACAGAAATTATCCATTCCTCGCAAAATGCCAAGTTCTATGGTGTGCTCAAAAAGCACGGTGGAAGCTTGGAGTCACCGCACCGGTGCCCTAGCACGCCACGACCACGTGATTCCTCAGGTCGCTCTGAGCTGAGGATTACAGCTAAGGACGAAGTAGTTGAAAATCGTTTTAAGGTCCCTTTAATTTGCTCTGTGCACCACTGCTTTTTTGCTCTTCGTATTTTGTAACCACTCCTACAATAGCTTCTACAATGGAGCTGGTAGTATTCCCAAATAAATAAATCATAAATAAATTACATTTATCTTCAAGTGTGCAGTGTGTTTCAAAATGTAATGTAGCGATTGACACTGGTATGGAAGGGTTGGCGACTTTGAAGCGAGGTTTCATAAAACGACGACAGCTCGCGCGCTATATGGGAGGCAAGTGAACCTAAATGCTTGGTTGATGCATTGGAACGCAAATGAGGACACACACCCATCAAAAAGGCAACGTAAAGAATGCGCAGCGAACGCGCGATGACGAAGCAGTCGAGCGTGCGCCATCACTGCTTGAGTTCAGGGAGAAACAAAAGAACACGGGCTTATCTGGAGGGTAAACGAAACATACGAGGTCCGCAAACTTGTACGCCCCGCCGTTAATATCTTATCAGCGCCTATCACACAGAGGGGTGTGAACACACGTGCAGCGCCTGACCTTGCGCAGACGTGAGCTACTGCGCATGCGTGGAACGCTTGGTTGGCACTGACGTCACATCAAATACTTTTGACCACCAAGAAAGAGGAAGAGAAGGAAGCTGCATTTGTAAGAATACTGAGTGACGGGTTAATCTTCTATAATCTTCCGGTAGGAGAATAGCGACGCCTGTGCAAATCCGAGAGGCGCAAAAGAGGATCCTGATAAGAGGAGAGCTCCTCTTCCCTCTTCTGGTGGTCATCGGAGCGCTCTTTAAAATGACGTCACGTGCAACCCATGTTGCGATCATTGAAATGGTCTATAATTCGCCTTATACGGGACTTGGCAAACGCTGAAAAGCTACGGCCCTAGTGAGAAAATCCGATTGGCTTTCGATAACTAGCATCGAATATTTTGAGCACCCTGATGGCTGAAATGTTTCCGCACACGGTGTTTTGTAGAGAAACATCTTTGAATGCAGAAAAATGTTTTTTTCCTTAGATAGTCCGCATCCGGAGAAGAGTTGTTAGGTATTTACTTCGTCCGTTTATTATTACTTCTGTAAAAACAAAAAAGGAAATACAAAGAAAAACGACAAGTTCTTAGTTTTTAGGCAAAGGGCACTTTATACGCCGACCAATAAAACAATACGAACGTAAGATTATATCTTTCATGGGTCATTTTTGTTTTCAAATATTTGTATATTTTAAGAGAAAAAGAAAATGGTGAACGCCCTTTATATTTAAGGCATCGCACCGTATTTTCGATCACTGGTGAAACTGGTGATCGCCAACTAATAAGTAATTACCGTCCCATCTCTCTCACCAGTGTTCCATCTAAGCTCATGGAGCCTATACTTTTACTCAAATATAATAAGCTTTCTTGACTCTCATAACCTTCTTTTAAACATCAACACGGATTTCGTAAATCTTACTCTTGTGAAACCCAGCTAACCGCCTTCCTTACTGATATTTATTCAAGCTTCGATTCGAATATTCAGACTGACGCCATTTTCATTGACTTTTCCAAAGCATCTGACAAAGTACCCCACCAACGTCTTTTAACAAAGCTTAACGATCTTAATATTCATCCCTCTGTTGTTAAGTGGATTTCTGAATTCCTAATTAACCGTAAGCAATATTCCTCCGTTAACAACGTAAAATCTCCCATCTCTACCGTAACGTCAGGTGTCCCCCAGGGAACCGTACTTGGCCCCCTTCTGTTTCTAATCTATATTAATGATCTCCACCTTAATATAGCTTCTTCTGTGCGCCTGTTCGCCGACGATTGTGTCATTTACCGACCCATTTTTTCATACTATGATCATCATGCTGTCCAGGAAGACCTTGAATCTGTAATCCATTGGTGTGAAAAATGGCAGATGACGTTAAACTTCAATAAATGTAGATCCCTAATCATTTTCCCGCAGTTCTCGTGCAACACCATTTTCGTATTACCTCACTAACACTCCAGTAATAGCATGCTCATCTTATAAATACCTGGGTGTTCATCTCACCTTCTGACCTATCATGGACTACTCACATAACTTCTGTAATTTCTGATACTAACCGTCCTCTCGATATTTGCGCCGTAACCTCAAACTTGCTACACGCTCCGTAAAGCGACTAGCATATACTACCCTTATAAGATTCGAAGTTAGAATACGCCTCATCTATATGGTCCCAATGGCAGTCCTACCTTGCAAATAATCTAGAATCCGTACAAAACAGAGCCCTTTGTTTTATTTATAACAACTACTCACCATATACCAGCATATGAGGATTACGCCAATCAGCTAACCTTCATTCACTTTCCCTTCGCCGCCGAGTATCACGCTTTTCTCTCCTCCATCGAATTTTTTATCATAATAGCCACCTCAAAGAATCACTGCTATCACCATCCCATCGTATTTTCCCGCGTCTAGATCACCTATGTAAATTACGTCCAATTTGATCATCAGCTGTTTCTCACCACACTTCCACACTACCATAGGCCATCGAGGATTGGAATTCACTCACCTCATAACATCGTTTCTATTAATGATACTACTAAATTTTTGAAGCCATTACTCTCTCTTTATCTAACCTACCTAGCTAGCTTACAGTGTTATAATTGTGTTTACTGTTCTATTTGTTTTGTTCTATTGCCACCCCTTGTATAATGCCCCACGGGCCGTCAAGGAAAATAAATGATGATGATGATGACTTATTAATAATTTTGCGTTACCACAGGCAACGGGTGTTTTTTGTCGTCGAGATGAAGCTTGATTCATTTTGAGCGTCACCCGGGGGGGGGGGGCAACGTGGGCGACACCAGCACACTAGCACACGGACAGCCGCAACTTTTTTTTTATGTTTAACGACCGGTGGGAAACAGCATGATCTTTACAAACGCACTTGGCGGCAACTTGTTCTAATTAACGATTTCGAGAAACAAATCTTTTTCGAGTCCGCACCCTTAGATTGTCGGCACATGTGTGCAATACCAACTTTTAAACATGCCTATTCCGCAGACTTATGGCATGGGAAGGTACGATGCAATTTTCCATTCTATATCAAATATCGAATGAATTTCTAATTAGTTTTTTTGTAAGTATTATGACAGTGTCCGAAAGAAAAACCAAGGCTCATAAAATATTTAAAAAAAAGCTGCAAACAGTTCCTACATGTATGTTTTCCGCTCTGATATTTAAAATGCTTCTAAAATAGTTTCTATCAACTACACGCTGTGACGCGATGCTGCATACGGTCACAATCGTTACATATTTCGTGGAAGAGGAGTTGAAAATGCGTTCTTAAAATATTTTTTGATAAACTCAAATGAATAAAAAAAATTGTGAGCCATTCCACTTTGTGAAGGTGGATGACCAGTGAAGCTGTTTAGCACACGACACAGACCCGCCCCGAGGAGCCGGAGGAAACTAGACACGCGCGATGGGACCGCCACCCGGAGGAAGGTAGACACGCGCGACGAAATCGCCACTCCGACAAGAGCGGAAGGAAAGGAAACTAGGCACGCAACCGCTTGGAGCGACAACAAAGAGAGGGAGGTGCGAGCGTAGACATGGCCGACGCGGGTCGCCATGCAGCAAATCTAAGAGCAACCTTTATTAACTACCTGAGAGCCTACTGATCTTCAACTAATCTACACTCCAGAAAGAAAGGGCATATTTTTACACCCATTGTATCATATACGACACCCCGAAACTTCAGTTGGACGTACAGCGCGCTGACGCCGAAAAGATGGCCTCAACTTTACGAGGTGCCTGAGAACAGTGAGATATACCTCATTAAACAGCTAAAATACGTACAAAAGACTACAGAAAAAAAAAGAGTTTTTGCAGTAATGTTAAGCAAACCCCAATTACTTGTTTTTGTAGTCAATAACACGTACATTAGTTATTTTAATAAGTTGTGCCACTCGGCTATCGAGCCGCCTGTGAAAGTTTGGTACGTCGGTTCGACGTCTACCGCGCTGTACGTCGAATTGAAGTTTTGGGGTGTTGTATATGGGACAAGGGTATAAAAATATGCTTTTTTTTTTCGAGAGTGTACTGAATAGACCTACTGGTAAGTTACCCAAGGATCAAGAATAACGCAGGGAATGTTGTTCCACGCGCCGCACGTGCCCGCGTCCGAAGCAGTAACTGTTCCAAAGCAAAAGCTTAAAACAAATGGCAGTTTGCACGCGTGTTCGTCAACGATTTATTTTCGTTGCTTACTTCGAATCTTTATACGGGGAAGGCGTGCGCGTGTGGCGCGTGTGGCGGTGCGAGCGTAGAGTTTTTAGTCACTGCACACGAAAATCCACGGAACCTCGCTATACACCTTCGCTGTAAAAAGAGGGCTTTCTATTGGCATCGACACCCAGATCGAATTGTGTGGAAGCATGCTTTTGTTCATCTCATGGTTCTCATATGAGGCACGGGGTAATAGACCGATCTCACCAGCCAGTTTGACTACGCCACCGGTGCCGCAATGCATCGAGGGAACTTTAGTCTTTCTGCACGTGCGACAACCTCGCTGGAGCTCTGCGCGTGAGGAGCGCCAGACGGCACGAGCCCCCTCGTGCACTGCAGCCCGCCTCCTGTAAACTAAAGTTATGGTGGCGTCACGCATGCTGACGCTTGGAGATTAATTTACTTATCTCGACAGGAGTACCCGCGAATGTAAACTTTCCACGGGTTCTCCCCCAATGAGTCAGCGGCGCTACCTGATAAAGTTAATCATCATCATCATCTGTCCACAATGTGGGTGGAAACAAAGCATCCACACTAACGGCCAGAACAGCACAAGATAGGGGGATCGGTGGCCGAGTGGGATGGCGTACACGAGCTCGAGCACGTGGAGCGAAAGCTCGCTGATGCAGAACACAGGATCCGTGGCTCAATGCCCACCCCTGCCCGTCTCGACCTCGATGAGCATCGTACTCGGCCTGTGTTCGTGTATCACTACAGCGCGATGCACGTTAAAGACCCCAGGCTAGCGGTTGTACTGTACTGAGCTAAATTTCTCATCTACAGCTGGAAGACGCGTCGCCCGTTGAGGGCAGACCACGTTCTAGGCTGTATAAACATACGCACAGCCCAATTTTGGCGGCACAGGAGTACAGGCAAGGGGTACGGAGCACGAGCTCTTAGCAGTTGGTTCGAGTGCGCGAGCGCCGCATTGGCGCCTCCCGTGGCTACGGCTTCGCGTGCGTAGCATTCGTCTTGCTCCAACTAAGTGTAAAGCAAAGCGTAGCTCTGCTTTTCACCACATGAGCTGTGTCGATTGAATCTAGAGGCGAATAGGACTTCTCCTCACGCCAACGGTTGATTCATAACAATCGCTACTACCTGTGTATAAATATCAAACATTGAGAAGATCTTTACGGTTTATACCTGGTTGGCTCATAAGCCCCAAAGAACAATCCTTGTGCAGTACCAATGCACTATTACCCGGTAGTTGTCGTCGGTTGCCGGATGTTTTAGGCGTGGTCGATCTGGCGACACTGCGCGCGTCCCCATGGGGTGGGTCGCCATTTTGCTCGGCAGGCGCGTGCTGACGCGGAGCGATGACGCCACACCAGGATTATGGATAGCCAGCGACAACTTCAATAGAGGGCTTATGATTGTAATTATCATAAAAAGCACGGTGGAAGCTCATTGCATCCTTAATTTTGAGCAGATGACGGTGATTTGATGTCGTGTCATACCAAGATTGCTGTGTAGTTACCGCCAAGCGCGCGCGCTACTGGGACTATAGTGGCGGCGCTTTAGTTCCACGCTCCATGGAATAAACCTCGGGCCATGGTCCTCCGGTCTCACTGTGTCTGCTGTCCCGTCAAGACACGACAACTTGGCGACGAGGAGGCTTCGCTGAACTGCTACGCGGAAGCCGACATGGCAACGGGGGATCCGGCAGCGACGGGTCAAGTGCCGCAAGTCTTCGGCCGACTGGGACACATCGAGCCCTTCGACGAATCGACGAGCGACTGGCCGTCGTATGAGGAACGACTCACGTCGTTTCTTCTGGTCAACCGAATCGCCGAGGACGACAAGGTACACGCATTTTTGAGTCTCATAGGCCCGAAAACGTACAGTCTTCTGAAGTCATTGACCGCACCGGAGTTGCCAGCAAGAAAAACGTTTGATGAGCTAAAGAAGCTTTTGGGGGATCACCTGGCACCGAAGCCATCGGTAATCAGCGAGCGCGCAAAGTTTCACAGAAGAATGCAGCTCGAGAACGAATCTGTAGCAGCCTTTGTTGCAGAATTACGCAAATTGGCGCAAACCTGCGACTTTGAAGCCGCACTTGACCAGTCCTTGAGGGACCGTTTCGTCTGCGGTTTACGCAGAGAGGACATTCAGCGTGTGTTGTTCACAGAGGACAACAAGCTAACTTTCCAGAGAGCCGTCGAAAAAGCGCTAGCCATGGAAGCAGCAAAAAAGAACGTCGCTGAAGCACATGCGTCAGAACCTAGAGTTCCGGACGTACACAAGGTGAAGGCCGTCGCGGAGGCGAACGTGACGCAGCGAGACTGCTATCGCTGCGGCTCAGCGAAACATGGAAGCCGGGTATGCCCGCACATTGCGGATATCTGTTTCAAGTGTAACAAGAAGGGGCATGTCCAAAGAGTGTGTCATGCTGACAAAGAAAAGAAATCGAAGTGGACGCCACGTAAGGCGATGAAGAAACTGGTTCCTGTTCAAGACCCAGTTGGCATGAAGGAAATGACCACGTCTGGTATGGAACCAATAAAACTCACAGTAAACGTGCAGGAAGTTGCCTTGGAAATGGAACTGGACACAGGAGCAACTGTTTCTGTCATGTCACTGCAACAGTTTCGTCAGATATCTCCTTCAACAAAGATCATGCCGACGACGCTCAAGCTGCGCACGTTCAAGGGAGACATCGTTCAGCCCGTCGGGGTTGCTCACGTCGACGTGCAGTACGGACAGCAGAGGACCGAGCTTCCCCTCTACATCACGAGAGAAAAGGGACCACCTCTGCTCGGCCGGCAGTGGCTGCAAGCGATCCGATTGGATTGGAACCGGATCTTCGGGATCAACAGCATTGCCAGGTCAGATGTTTTGGCGCTTTCCGAACAACGCACAAAGCTTAGTGCGCTTCTGGACAAGTACCAAAATCTGTTCAATAAAGACCTGGGAACTATTGCTGAAGAAAGGGCAGAGCTGACGCTAAAAGAAGGTCACGTACCGAAATTCCTCAAGGCAAGAAACGTGCCGTTTGCCCTACAGCCTGCTGTCGAGGCTGAACTAAAGAAGATGCAAGACATGGGCGTCATAACACCAGTCACAACGAGTGATTATGCGACGCCGGTTGTGCCAGTAGTGAAGAAGGACGGTGGAATAAGGTTGTGCGGCGACTACAAGACCACCGTGAATCCTTGCCTTGACACTGACCAGTATCCGCTCCCGAGAGTCGACGACTTGTTCGCAGCGCTTTCAGGAGGCCAGGAATTTTCGAAGATTGATCTAAACCGGGCTTATCACCAGGTGGTGATGGCTGAAACGTCGAGCAAGTACCTAACTTTAAATACACACAAAGGACTGTTTGCCGTAAACAGGTTACCGTTCGGAGTCTCCTCGGCACCAGCCATTTTTCAGAGAATCATGGACACAATGCTGAAAGATCTGAAAGGCGTCAGTTGCTACTTGGATGACGTCCTCATCACCGGTAGGACGCCGGAAGAGCATTTGGCCAATTTGGAAGCAGTCCTAAAGCGGTTGTCAGAGCGTGGAGTTCGTGTGAAGAAGGAAAAATGTGCGTTTTTCCAGAAGGAGCTGCGTTATCTGGGCCACGTGATCAGTGCTGCAGGTGTCAGCACGACGCCAGAGAAGATCGAGGCTCTGCTGAAGGTTGCTGCACCCTCAAGCAAGCAGCAGCTCCAGTCATTCCTGGGTATGGTAAATTACTACGGGAAGTTTGTTCCACGACTATCCACCCTGGCGAGTCCGCTCTACAGGCTGCTGCGTCAAGACCAGCGCTGGTGTTGGGACAAAGCGTGTCAAGCAGCGTTCGAGGAAATCAAGACAGCGCTAGCAACACCATCGATTCTGGCACACTACGACCCAAGTAAGCCATTGCAAGTTGCGTGCGACGCATCCCAGTATGGCATAGGCGCTGTTCTGTCTCATGTGACTGAAGATGGAAGCACTCGTCCTGTGGCGTATGCATCACGCACACTGACCGAAGCTGAAAAGAAGTACAGCCAACTTGAAAAGGAGGCACTAGCCATTATTTTTGGGATCAAAAAGTTCCACTTATACATCTACGGCCGAGTTTTCACTCTCGTCACGGATCACAAACCGCTGCAGACTATTTTGGGCCCAAAGACAGGCATTCCATCTATTGCGGCAGCACGTTTGCAGCGCTGGGCTGTTACCTTGTCAGCGTACAAGTACTCGTTGGTGTACAAGAGATCCAGTGACAATGCAGAGGCCGATTTTTGCTCAAGGTTCCCTCTCGAAAGTGGGAAAGACGATAGTTGTGAGGGCGAAGAGTCCTTCTATGCACTGCGACTAGAGTCAATGCCGGTGTCCTCTAAGGAGATTGCACGCGCTACGTCGCGCGACCCGTTACTTTGTCAAGTACTTGAATACACAAGCATGGGTTGGCCGACGCACGTGCAAGAACAACAACTCAGACCGTTCTTTGACAGACGCCTGCAGATGAGTGTTCATCAAGGGTGCCTAATGTACGGCATGAGGGTTGTTGTTCCGTCCCAGCTGCAGGAGCCCGTGCTCGACGAACTGCATCAAGGCCATCCCGGCATCGTGCGAAGTAAGGAGCTGGCTCGCAGCTATGTTTGGTGGCCATCAATTGACTCAGACCTTGAAAGAAAGGTACGAAGCTGCCAAGCATGCCAGGAACAGCGTAATGATCCATGCAAAGCGCCTCTTCACCCCTGGGCATGGCCGACAGCACCGTGGAGACGACTACACCTGGACTTTGCAGGCCCGTTCCGCGGAACCATGTTCCTAGTCGTGGTGGACGCGCACTCAAAGTGGCCAGAGGTGTTCACCATGCAGAGCACTACGACCGAGCGCACTGTGAGGTGCCTACGTGAACTTTTCTGCAGGTTCGGAATTCCGGAAACAATCGTTTCAGACAACGGGCCGCAGCTGGTGTCCGAGGAATTCAAGGTGTTCATGAGGAACAACGGGGTCAGACACGTCGTGAGCGCCCCATACCACCCGAGCACAAACGGCCTGGCAGAACGGTTTGTGCAGACACTGAAGTCTGCACTACGCAAGTCATCCGCTGGTGAGTCTCTGGAAGAAGCATTGCAAACCTTTTTGCTGACATACCGGAATACTCCACATTCAACAACAGGAGAGACGCCAGCAAACTTATTGATGGGCAGAAGATTGCGTTCCAGGTTGGATGTAATCAAGCCTACGGTAGAGGGGAAAGTGATCCACAAGCAATTTACACAAAGTAAGCAACGAAGGACAAGCAGAGAAGAAATCTGCCCTGGTGACAATGTCCTAGTGCGAAATTACAGGAGTTCACCGAGGTGGCTACGTGGTACCGTCCTCAAGAAGACTGGTCCAGTATCTTACCAAGTCCAGGTTACCACGCCTCGAGGCAAGTTCATCTGGCGTCGGCACCTCGATCAACTTTTGAGCCAAACACGGCCAACGGAAACGCCGGTACTTTCGGACACCGACGACGCTGAGGGGTTCCTGGTCTTTTCACCAGGCGAGCCAAGTGTCCAGACCACGGTACAAGAGCCTGGGCCACAGCAGCCTCACACCATCCCGCAACGGGATCCTGTACCTCCTACAGGCCGATCTACTTCTGAAGGACGCTACCCATCGAGAGAACGGCGTCCGCCTGACAGATACCAAGCTCGCTCCTAACTTTTGTATAATACTGCCGTTGGCGCTGCTACGTAATTAAAGGGGAGGAGTGTTGTGTAGTTACCGCCAAGCGCGCGCTACTGGGACTATAGTGGCGGCGCTTTAGTTCCTTCGCTCTTCTTCTTTATCGTCGTGCCAGTTTGATAGCACGAGAGGTTCGTTCGAGTTCCACGCTCCATGGAATAAACCTCGGGCCATGGTCCTCCGGTCTACTGTGTCTGTTGCCCCGTCAAGACACGACAAAGGTGCTCGGTCCATTACGAATCTACGCAGAGCGCTGGTTGGTTCCGTCAACGTCGTCGAGTATGCTTTGTAAATAATGTAAATAAATGTCTGGTTGCCCTTCGAAATGCACGATACATGATAAAGCTTTAAGCCCGGGTCACACTGCCTACACATCATGCAAATTACAGCATGGAAACGTCAGTCACCCGATATCCGTGGTTCGAATGCCGCGTGCCAAATTTGTCCTTGAACTCGTTTCCGTGCGGCATTTGAAGCACGCATCTCGCGGTGACGCGCGGTCGAATCTGTTTACAGACAGTTTTTTGCATGATTTGTAAGCAGTGTGACCCCGGCTTGAGGCAACCTGGGCAACCATACTTTTACGGACCAAGATGTGTGAATCGTCCTTATTCTGAAGCGTAGCTTTTTTAGGGGCTCAAAGGGGCACGTAGAAGGGAGCTTTACACTTACCATGTTTGAGCTCGTCCCTGGTCTCGGTCAAAAGCAGAAAATGAGCTGAATGTTCGGGAAGCAACGGTTCCGCCTATTATATGTGGACTTTGAGCAGAAGCAGCTGCCTAAGAAAAAGAAAGAACCTGATACGATCAATTCTATGAAATATGCTCGATAAGCGGGCTGAAAAACTCCTGCCTGCCTAGTAAGGCTTTATCGACAATCGGCGTCAAGCATTTCCTGCTATATTTCCAAGGCTAGCCCAGCATCCGATCCTCAGTGCTGCAATTCTGTCATAGCGCATGATGAGGAAGGGCGTGTTATCTGTCTCGACACCGCTCGCGGCGATAATAGAGCCCGCCTGATGAACGTACTGAACCTCCGGAAAAAAAAAAAGAAAAAAAAAAGCTTTTGATGTGTTTTTTTTTGTGCGCTACATCACCAAGCCTAGCGTAGCTTCTACATTACTCCAAGGGCCCTAAACACGTCAAACACAAAGTTGGACCAGAAAGGTCGCGGAGCGCAACGATTGGACGTCGGCGAAAAAAGCGCGAAGTCATCGTCGTGATAGGCCAATTGGTGCGCTTTGTCAACTTGTGTCCCAACTTTGTGTTTCACGAGTTTAGAGGCCAAAGTCTCTCAAAGCTAGTTGCGCGAGCGCGTGAGACCGGGATGTACAATCTTTATGCGAGAGGTTCAATGAAATATTTGTTCGAAGTGTCGCAGATCTCAAAGTGACGAAGTTTAGTTACAGCAATAT
The DNA here is from genome assembly GCA_037355805.1 of Ixodes ricinus. Taxonomy (NCBI): domain Eukaryota; kingdom Metazoa; phylum Arthropoda; class Arachnida; order Ixodida; family Ixodidae; genus Ixodes; species Ixodes ricinus. The sequence continues at coordinate 24,037 of JAZHYW010030244.1, forward strand.
TTCCACCGGTCCTGCGGAAGATGATCTATGTCTGATTATAAATAATATGTCTTCGGCCAAAACCCCTGGGAATGACGGTGTTCGCTTGAGAGACATCTTGGCTAACTTTAACAAAACTCAAACAAACTGGAAATAATTAACTCATTTCTTTCAACGGGTAGAATCCCCAGCGGCATCAAAGTTGCAGTTGTAAGGCCTATCTTAAAAAATAAATGAAGTAAAAAGGACATGTTGAATTACAAGCCATTTATATTTTATTCGTGGTATCTGTAATTATGGTAAAGTTTGTCTTCAAAACAATGACGTCTTTCTGTGAGAAGTATTCTTTACTGTGTGGTTCCCAGTACGGCTTTCGCCAAGACACAGGCACGCTCTCATTACTGGAAGACCTGTCCGATCACATCCACGGAATACTTTCGTGGACTTAGACATCCACGAAAGTATTGCGTGGATATGCTCAAACCACGTAAAGCGAATTCTCGCGCTGGAGACGCGCGAGCATTTCTCTGATACGACGTCGTCGTCACCGAGCTGATCAACGTTGCCATCGCTCTCCAGGGGCCCTAATCTGGACACTTGGCGGAAAAGACGGCGAGAAATCTGGCAGCCGTGATTGGCACAACTCCGCACTTGACCTTGGCGCCTGCCAATCAGAGCCGCCGGATTTCTCGCCGACTTTTCGCCAAGTGCACAGATTAGGGCCCCAGATGAGATAGAGATAGTTTTGGTCTAACCGTAGACGCCCGACACGAAAGTTCGTGTCACGATATTGACAAGCATACTCTCCACATCGAGGGAAAAAAAACAACTTCGCAATTAAGATAAACTGACTGAGCTGATTACAATCGTAACCCAACATTTGAAAATATTGACCGGATCGAGTTGCCCTTTGAGTCCCACCGCAGGCAGCGCCACGGCACGGTGGACCCAGTCAAGCCGCAGCCAAAGCGAGTGGTCATCGTGCTCGTTCTTCATGTACGCTTGCTGGCACCAACCAAAGCAATCACGCACAAAAAAAATCAGGATTACAGCTCATTTGCTGTGGGTTACTGGTTTTTGTCTAACATGATTCGAAACGGGATACAAACAAACGCAAGAAGAACAGAAAAAGACACGAGACAAAAGCACCATTAAATTATGTAATAGTCAGTGAACTGTATTAATTTTTCTGCAGATAAGCCAACATTAATGGCACAGTTAACACGACCATCCTTATGCCTTTTGTGAGAGTTCAGCAATCATATCTTGCAGTTTCATCGTATGCCCCCTTTTCAATGATCTGTTTGTCTTGAGAGTTGGAACGCTAATGACAGTCGTCACAATGCAAAAAAGGGCTCGTGATCTCCTCTGGACGTTGGTCGCAAAGATAATTGTATGCTCTCCAGCTCTTGCGTTGATACTCGGTCCTGTGTTGCCGACGTGCGCTTACATTTCACAACATAACGAAAGGGGTGCGTGCCCTCCGGACGTTGATCGGAAAGATAATTTATTCTCTTGAAATCTTTCATTGATACAACCGTCCAGTTTGACCGACGTGCGCTCGCCTTTCACAACATATCTCTGCCTATCCTGGCCTTCTAAGTGCGATAACATTCTTTGGGAAACCCCTTCTGGAAAATTTCGTTCTGCAACACGAAGCGCATGCGGAGTTCTGTTCGCCTGTTTGCTATTTTTTGTCAGTTTGCTTTTTTATTTTCTTCCTAATTACTTTTAAAGCATAAAATGCTTTTGAGCGGATTCCCCAATCCTAAATGTTTGTGTGTCCGTCCGTCCGTTCGTCGTTCCCCCATGCATTTCCGGCTACATTTTGCGGGGACATAACGTCATGTGTCCTATTCGCGGCAAGATGTTTCGGTGTCGCCATCTAGCGGAAGCGCGGCACTACCCAAAGTGTGGACGCCGCCGCTGCTTTAAAGAGCTGAATAGGATTTTGTTCAGTCTGTCTCGCTAGCAACTTTTAACTCTTTTTCCATGACATGTTCTTGCATTCGTCACGGGTGATTACAAATTCTGCGTCTGGCAGGTCTTCATCCCAGGCTTCTATACTGCTAACTGGAGTGTTTTTTTTTTTGTTCTGGGCAAAGCACAATTAAGATGCTCATTTTTAACTCACTAACGTTTTGTCATGGTTTCCTTCCTTGAAAAAAAAAAACTTACTAGTTCACTATCCCTATTGTTGCATCTTTAAAAAAACCAGGGGTAGTCCTGTAACTATTTGCTTTCATACACATCCTGGACCTTACCAAGCTTAATAAAATCACAAGCAGCACAATGTTTTATTTTTCCCGCTAAGTTTAACAGATAACTCACCAAAAAATATTCCCACAAAAATTAACCAGAAAATTTGAAAGAAATGATCGTTGTCCCTTGTCAAGAGTTTCTTTTATTCTTTCTGTTGCCAGTCATTCATCGCTAAGTTTAGCGGGGAAATTTCCCCATAATGCAACGTGCGGTTACGCCCGGTTGCATTATTCACATAATGAAACGCGCTCGGCTACGCCGACACCGCTGAGTCAACCCGGAAATGGTCGCCTAAGAGCTGCGCTCTAAAATATACAAGAACCTTAACTAACATGGCGCAGTCGACAACAACAACCATCGCGGACCCCAACGCTCGGGATGATCTTCGCAAAGAAATAAGAAAAAATCAAGACGCAACTTTAATTGCTTCTTCACGCTTTGAACCTCGGCAATGGTCAAGACGCCGTTCAGAGAGAAGTAGAAGAACACGTCGATCAACGCCGGCCCGAGGAGGCACTACTGTCAAATCGTTTCGTCAAAGGCCCATCAATGATAGGAACACGTCGGGGAACAAAGGTTCGACGTGTTGCAAACGTCAAATCCTTCCGTCTCCGAGCCCATCAACGGCAAGAAACACGTCGGGCAACAAGGGTTCGACGTGCCGCAAACGTCAAATCGTTTCGTCTCCGAGCCCATCAACGGCAAGAAACCCGTCGGGCAACAAGGGTTCGACGTGCCACAAACGTCAAATCGTTCCGCCTCCGAGCTCGACAACGACCACGAAGTAATGGCCCTCGCATCGGACAACATCCTCGGCGTCATCGCTGCAACGCAACGTTAGCTCGTCCAAGCTCTGGACTAAAACTCAAGACATCTTCAAGTGTACTCATCTGGTGACTCGGTCGCAGCAATACAAACATTTGAAGGTAACCTGCAAGAAAGTTTGAAAAACTGGTTAGAGATGATCGAAATTGTGGCGTCTCTAGCAAACTGAACGCCATCAGCTGCAATGCTCAACGCTATTACCCGCCTTCGCGGAGCAGCTCGCTACTGGCATAAGTTGAACGGAACTCACATCGACGACTGGGAGACATGGAAGCGTGCCATAACCGAACAGTTTAAGCAGAAAATGGCACTCCAGGAGTTTTTGGACCATCAAAACAAGCGCAAGCTCCGACCAAATCAAACGCTCGTAGAGTACATGTACGCGAAAAAGTCTAGACTTGAGGAGGCCCCGCAGAAACGCGAACACAAAGTGCGTATTTACTTGATCCTAAGTGGAATTCAAGACGACAAGCGGGCTACGCCCATGGATACCCAGAACTGCACATCCCTGCTCGAGCTCATCGACCGAGCGATGAATCTCGACCATCAACGAAAGTTGGAGGTTCAATCCTCCACCGAACCGAAACAGCCGCCTACATACAAAGAGTTTGTACAATGTCAGCCGAGCCGGTGGTTTACAGCGCGACAACCACTGTACGAGAAAAAATTCAAAAGATAGGAAATGCTTCAACTGCTCCGGTTTTGGACATAACTCATGGGATTGCCGACAGCCTGAGTCAGGCAACACTTCAAGCCGAAGATAAAAGAACCAAAATGCAGTAACAGCCCCATTTACACCACGAAATAAATGTCCACTGTTTCGCAAACGGAGACACGCTTCCAGTCGTCAGAGACTACACGGAAGGCGGCAGCCTCATCAGAGCCTGAATCGACACAGGTACGAACGTCTCGATTTTTGACCCCAAGGTTCTTCCACCCAACCGGGAGAAAGCAGCCTGCAGTGGCAAGAAACTGGTTACAGTGTTGGACAGACAAATCGAGCCTTGGTGGACGACTTCACTATCAATCAAAGTCGGCAGGTTGACCCTCCGACTCCCCGAACTGCTTGTTCTTAAACTTCCTTCTACAATCAACATACTTCCGGGATCAGACTGGAGGAAGCTTGCTAACGTCGATCTAACGTTTCATGTGTCGAACGATCTAACCCTCGTAAAGCTTCCGGCATATGGTGCGACTCAACGAGGCGAGACCACCACGGAACAACAAACCCCTAAAAGAACAGGAGATGCTCTGATTTCATCCTTCTCAGTAGAAACCAGACAACAAATCGACAATGATGTTGCGATGTTTGCCTCCTTTCAACCGTCAAGTCCACACGCGGACCAGTGTTGTACACGTTCCTCAAAAAGAGAAACGAAAGTTCGTTCCTGGTTCCTTCTGATTTTTGGAACGCGTTCTCGTCACAAGTTCCACCTGTGAGAAAGGAACTTGTTCCCGTTCCCGTTTACAAAATGGAACGTATCGTTACATACACAATACTTTTGTATTGTGCTAATTATTATTTTAAGTTACATCAAATGAAGTTTTTTTTTTAAATCTATCTATTCTATCAATTGGCAACATACGAATTTTAGTGCCTTGACAGAAGGACACTAGGAGAAAAAAACAAGCGGAAGCAAGGCTTCGTTTGTTGATATATTCACCTTTAAAAATCTCAGCGTTTAACCATATACATGTTTGTGGTTGGTGATTAAGACGAGCCCAATGTACTGTTGGTTACACAGCATTGCACGAGCGTTTTACAACAACCTCACGCGCTTCAATTTAACAAAATCCCTTGTTCGAACTGAACAATAGTTGCTTCTCGATGTTGCTGTCCACAAGACGAGCAAGTGGAGAAGAGGAGTAGGGCTTTTGGAAGGTCAGTCCTGAAAACTACAAGTCCTTCTTCGTGAAGGGCGAAATCTTCGTTCAGTTTGAAGGTGAGGGACAAGGGAAGGGGAAATAAAGGCTAATGTTTGTGTATATTTTATGTGTCCAATGTTCGGGACATAAGGGTACATTCGATGCCGGATAACCTCTTCACTTCTTTAACAGTAGGTTGTTGTTGTGGTTCTTGTGGCAGTTCAGTGATGGCTGTAGTCGGCCTTATATTTCTGGGTGTATGAGGATCCGTGAAAGAAAAGAAAGTAGCTGAGTTTGAGGCGTCCCTCTTCCTGTGTCTTTTCCTTCGACTAACATTTTTGCTTTTTGTACCGCAGTCTCGGGCACTGAAAATTTGATACATTATAAAATTTTTTGATACATTTTTTAGATTTTTTTTGTTGAATTTTATGATACATTACAGAATTTTTTTTGATACATTATAGAATTTTCTTTTAGAAATCAAAAAACAAATTACCCCGCTGGTAAAAAAAAAAAAGCAACGCCGTTTTTTTCGTTTCCGTAAAGATGTAACGAGTTCCCGTTCCCGTTCCAGTGATGCAAAATGGAACGGCGGCGATCCTTCATTCCTCCTAAAAGGAACGCGTTCTAGGAACGCCATTCCGTACAACACTGACGCGGACCTTGAGCTAACGATCAATGCGGAAGTTGACGTCATAAGTCCAGGAGCATCTTGGAGTAGCTTGAAAAACTGTGCGAAATACTAATGACGTATCACACAGCCTTCGCTACAAAGGAACAACAAGTCGGAACGTGCCCACATGCTGAACATTAAATTCAGCTGCGAGATTCGATTCCAGTAGCCTTACACGTACATACCGGTTCTCCTACGGAGATCGTGAATTCACTACCTGAGACAAGGAGAAATCAAACCAAGTCAAAGAGAATAAGCAGCACAAACTGTCACCATGGACCAGCCGAACCACCCAACCCCACAAAGACGAATGGTCTATTACTACCGTAAGCTCAATGCTAAAACGCTGAGCCTTCTGTATCCGACGCCACAAATGAAGGATACTCTTGACCAGGTCATGAGAGACCACTTATGTTACTTCTCCGCCATGAATATCAAGACAGCCTTTCTCACGGTCCGTGTGGAACCCGAAGACACCCAGAAGACAGCTTTTTTGACACCAGATGGGAAATATGAGTACCTGCGTATGGCCTTTGGCTCTTCTAAAGCCCCACAAACGTGCGAATGATCATGCGCAATATCTTTGAGGGACTTCCATGCACTACCACATACATAGACGACACCGCACAGGGAGTAAGGTTTATCAGTAAAGCTCTCGAACTCTTGGGAGACGCACTTCGGTGTGTGGTACACAATGGTGTAAGGGTGTATATATCCAAAAGTGTCAGTTTGCGTGCAGCCAAGTATCATTTCTCGGTAACATCACCACAGACGAGGGAACGATTTCCGACCCCAAAACAGTGGCAGACATTGACAAGTTCAAGCCCCCAAGAGATGCAAAGAACCTCTACTCATTATCGCAGTTTGCCAACCACTTCCAGAGAGTCATAAAGAACCTCTCGGTGATAACGCTACCATTGCGCAAGCGTCTTGCCACAGACAGTGAATTTGCTTAGTCAGAAGAATACTCAAAGATTGTCGACTGTCTGAAGCACGCCTTAAAGAACTCCCCCCCCCCCCAATACTCGCAAACTTTCGCAGTGACTGCCCTTCAACGGTGCACACGGACGCCAGTCAGTATGCCCCTGGTGCCATAGTTGCTCAGACGCAGTGCTCCAAGGAACGCGTGATCAAGTACGCAAGTCGTGCACTAAACACACATGGAAGCCAACTCCACTCAAACCTGCTGGAATGTATGGCACTACGTTGGGCTGTCACCGAAAAATTCACCACCTACCTCAAGGGTGGCCCACAGTTCACGGTGTTAACAAACAGCCTAAGCTTAACGAATCTAGCGCAGAAGGCATAAATGAACCGCCGCTTCGCCCATCAGTCCATCGACCTGGGCAAATGCGACATCGAGATTTGTCATCGACCTGGAAAACTCAACAAAGCGGACGCTGATTCCCGACTTGATGATTCAGACAGAGCCAAAGCCTCTCCAATTCATGGAAATGGCGAGTAGCATCACGACATACACGGTAATGTTGACAAGTAGCAGCAACCTACGCAGATATCAAGAGACAGACATGGACTACCCACAACTCCGACAGCTGGCAGACAGAGGGCGGCACAGAGGTCACATTGGAGGGCAACTTTTTTGTGAAGAACATTGCAGAGGGAAGCGTGCCCAGGATAGTGGTACCCGCTGTATTAAGGAACTACGTGCTAAAAATGTGCCACGACTCAACTGGGCATATGGATGCACAGCGCACCCAGAACCATTACCGAGGAAGGTACTTGTAGGTCAAGATGTACCGTCATGTGAAAATTATCTGCGGTCTTGCCACCCTTGCCGAAGAACGGACCAAAGATTCATGATTCAGGATGGATCGTTGCAACTACCGAACCTAACACGGTGATATCATGCGATCACTTTGGACCCTTGGTAGAACAAAAATGTTTCCAACACGTACTCATGTGCATCGACCACGCCACCCGTTACGTCGACGCAGTTGGTGTCCCGTCGACAGCTTCGATGTCCGATCTGGACTTTTTAATGAACAGCTGGATACCAGATTCGGTATTCCCAAGATGATTGCAATTGATTAAGGAAAAGATTTGTCAACAGCTGTGCATAGGCGCTTCGGAATCGAACATGTGGAGGCAAGCCAATGAATTTGTGGAACGAGTCGTTGGAGTGTTGAAGAATGAACTCCGCAATATTATAAAGCGCCATTGTGACTGTAAAAAGAGGCTTCCTGAAGCGGTTTTTACCATAAACGTCTCAAGACGAAATCTACCCATCACAACTCCTTTCGAACTGATGCAAGAATACGACCCACGTTTACCCAGCGAACTTCTGCTGCCCGGCGTGGAGAACGAGTTAAACGAGTCCACAAGGCTCTCCGATCTCGCCAGCAAGCGGACCAGAGCAAGAAAATCAGACAAGAGCTAGACGTTAGCAAAATGTAGATACGACAACAGATGCAAGACACCAAAGTTCAAGATCGGTAATCATATACCTCAGCACTGTGCCTATATTCCTTGTCGTTCTTACTGTGAAAGCATACATATATCATTCGGAAGGCTAAAGATAAAACACCATTGAAATTGCCTGAGAAAGCAAACTACTAATGAAACTAACAAGGAGTGCACAGATGGTTGCGTCCGTCAGACGCCCATTTATCTGCCAGGGAGAAAGATAGGGTTCATTGAAGAGTGGTGAATCGCGATTAATATGCATTATGATATTTTTTGCATTTTTTTTTTTGCGTTTGTATTGAGCTCTCGAGCTTGAGCTCTCGAGCTTGAGCTCTCAAGAACAATAGCTCTTTCAGTGACACTCCTGCCAGTTCGGCCCACGTTCGCTTGCATTTCAAAACATAGATGCGCCTACCTTGGACTTCTAAATGCGATAGCATTCTTCGGAAAGCCCCTTCCGGAAAATTCTGTCCTCTAATACGAAACACATGCGCATTTCCGTTCGCCCGTTTGCTTTTTTTAACGTGAACCGTTCTTTGGCTAGATGCGCTTTGTTTCGTGAAGCCTGATAAGTGGAACCTGATAAGTGAAGCCCAATAAGCGTGGCATCGAAGCTCGATGTTGATTGGTCAACGTGGGAAGTCATGTGACCATAGGGGTAGGCGAGGATGAGCTCGACCACCCGTGCGGACTGAAGAAGAGGAGCTCGAGAGTATGGAAGGCTCTGGAAGACCGTCAGATTTATCAGCCCCGCATATGTGAAACCAGAGTATCGATAAATGTTTGTAATTTAAGATCGTTTTACGCATGCAACATATTTGCCTAGCAATTTTGCCATACATTTTGTTTGTATGTTTGCTTCTTTTATATTTTCCCCAATTAATTTTAAATCATGAAATGCTTTTTAATTGAATCCCCAATCCAAAAATTGTTCCGTCCGTCCGTCCGTCCGTCCGTCCGTCCGTTCGGCCGTGCATTTTTCGCCAAATTAAGCGGAAACATTGAGGTCATGTGACGTATACGTACACTAAGTGGGGAAATCGACGACACATAACCTACATGTGAATTAGTTTGCTCGCTAAATTTAGCGGAAAAAATTCACGTGACCTAACCATCAATTCAGTTTCCTCGATAAATTTGCGGAAAAATGGAAGTCACGTCACGTACACACCAATTCAATTCCCCTCTAAAGTTATCGAAAAAAAATTGACGTCACGTGACCTATATGTCAATCCAGTTTTCCCGTTAAACATAGCGAGAAAATTGACATCACGTGACCTAGATCCACTTCAGTTTTTCCTCTAAAATTGGCGGGAGATTTGATGCCATGTCATCCACAGGCCTATTCAATTTTCCCACAGAATTTGTCGAAAAAAATACTGCACGTCACATATACACCACTTTAGTTTTCCCGCGGTATATAGCGTAGAATCGACAGCACGTGGCCTAGATCCGATTCAGGTTTTCCGCTCGTATAACGGGTAAATATACGCCACGCGACGCACGCATTCTCTCTGCCTATCCCTTTCCTCTATTTCCTTCCTATTGAAATATCTGACGTCTTGGACGTATGTGACGTCACAAGCGAAGCATTGTCCAACTTTATGTTAAACAGTAGGCATTTCTTCCTAAAAGTACTAGTGGATGTGATTTTTTAATATAAAGTTTTCCTTAGAAGGCGTAAGGGACGGCAATCGCTCCCCCCCCCCCCCCCCCCCCCGTTTTGCCCCTCCGCTCTTAAATCTGCACCCGCAGAGAGTGCGCGGACACTTTAGTTTTACAGTCTTTATTTGTTGTGCGTTTGGATGACTTGTTGGTTTTGACAGCGCCCTTACTTGAAGTGAAAATAACTTTAGTAAAGGATCTGTAACTGCGTCCCCAACTCAACAAACAGAGAGGGGATAAGCACATTTGTGTTGTGAAACACAAGCACAAATGCGTAGATATCGTAAAGAGGTAGATTACAAGATCCCATTGACCTGCGGCTAAGCATGATTAACTTAGCGATGAACGTCCTGGAGGCACCTACCTCAGCACTGTGCGTATTGTCATTGTCTTTCTAGCTTGAAAGCATACGTAGCATTGGAAAGGGTAAAGATAAAACACCATGGACAGCGAGCAAAATGTTTATCAAGATAACAAGGAACGCACAGGTAGCTGCGTCCGTTAGACGAACATTTATGTCCCCGTGAGAAAGAACGGGTTAATAGAGAAGTGATGAATCGTGACTAATGTGCCCTTTGACGTTGTTGATTTTTTGTGCGCGCTTTTAACACAGAATGTGAAGCTGTTTAGTGAGAAATGGCAGAGCTCGGTCGTAAAGTTTTGTTGTAACACTCGGCTGTGACGCTGGTATGTTATATGGAGGTTAGAGGTATATAAAAATAGGTCCAATGCCAATATTGAGCTGTTAAAAATACTAAAATAGTGACATTGCTAAGGCAGTTTTAAGGGCTGGCGCTATCATAAAAATTTATTACAGACGCTGGAAGCTGGTGGTTTCATGAAAGCGTGGTTCGGGGTATGCATGAACTGTGGAAAAGTTGTAGTTTTACACAATGCGATGGTGTGCCTATCTTGTCCTGGTGATCAAGACGCGTTGATACGTAGAAGGGAGGTATTAGTAGCTGTTCACGTAACGTAGAATTGTGATAGATTTGATAAAATCTATCAAAACTATCTATCATATCTATCATTCATACTCTTCTTTGGTGCATTGCATCATTTTTTTAAATGCCGCCACGCTTATACGTTTTGAATATGAAATGCCTCCGCGCCTACTATGCTCTTTTTCACCTCAAGAAAAAAATTAAAAAGAAGTTGTGCGCAGTGTTCATACGCCGCGCGTGAAATAGTCCTTAAAATATTTGGCTGTCGGAAGAAGCAGTGATGCTTTTGGCGTTTGAAATGCAGGGTTGCAAAAAGTTACTTAAAAAATGTACCTAAGATACAGTTACAGCTTCTCCTATGAAAATGTACCTAGGAGTGTACCTAGGTGCTCGTTTAAAATGTACATAGGTACAGTTGCAGTCACTTTAAATATACTTTCTTATTTATTTTCCCTATATTTCTCTGAATATATTGGAAGTAAAGCTTTTTTTAAACTAAAGGTACACACAAAACGAGTTCGATAAAAGTGCTTTATTGGTGAAAATGTGATAAATAAGAAAAACCGCATTCACATGAGCATTCCAGGACACGTTATCTTTTTCACTTCAGTGCTTTATTTTACTTTAGAATCAGGACCTCCTCGAAGTGCTTATCTGACACCTCTGATCGCAGTTTAGAAGGAAGCGAAGAAAATGCGCCACTTTTCCCTGATACTGGGGTTTTAACAGAAACGGCGCACATCTTTCAGGTTATCTCCACCCTTGTATAGTTACCCTTGTATAGTTGTCAGAAGAGCTTCAAACACGCAATGAAGTCGATTTCGGTTTGAGTTGAATGAAGCAGGTCGCTATAGACGCTTTGTAGCAGCTGTGCATGGGCGCCGCCATAACCGACCTTCAGTTTTTGTTTACACTTGTTTTGATCACTTCACTCCATCCGTACCGCAGCAAAACAGTTTACTGCCATTTCAGATAGAACGGTGTCTTTCTCCCCGGCATTGACCCTTGCGGAGGTTCGTGAAAGCCCGCTTCAGTGACTCGGTGTCTCGTTAGGACGAGAGAAGGTCAATAATGGCGGCTGTGATCTGGAGCGTGTGCAAAGCCTCTATATTCCCTAAATGAAGTTCCGAAGCGATTCGATAAATTGGTGTTGCAAGAACGGCAGTGCTAATACACCGTTCGCTCAAATGAAGGCCGCCATTCGCTAAAGTGTCGTTTGATGAAACATCATGGGCGGGGCTTCGTTCGCTAAAACGTCGTTCGATCAAGTCAGTGCCTCCCGGGTCGTACCCAACTCAACGTTAATCACGCCACATGGTAGTGTGTTAACACTTCAAGACTAATAGTTTCTACCATTTTGACAAACTGAATAGAAAAGTACCCATAAAAAGTAACTTCACTTAGTTACAAGTACTGTAAAATGTGCCTAAGATAAAGATACAGACACCAAGAAATGAAAATTCTTAGGTTTATACCTCAGGTACAAAAAGGTACCTAGATACCGCTTTCCAGTTACTTGTACCTAGGTACTTTACAACCCTGAATGAATGATATAAGGTAAGATATATCTAATGTACAATGCACCTACACATATCTTAGTTCTCCACATAAAGTTAGAAATAAATAAAGCTCCGCGAGGAGCCGGGCTTTTTTCACTACGGTTCTTGAGGTGATAGCATGTTTAGGTCATTCTACTATTGCGCTGTTCCTAACCTACTACGCAGCCCGTTCCTCCGTAGCTGAGGGGGGAGGTGGGGGGGGGGTGCGGAGAGAAGGAGGGAGGAAGGGAGGGGGGAGTGAGGGAGTACTGTTAGCGCACCGCTTACCCTTCTCTCCCTCCACACACCGCTTTGGCAACACGCTATTGGTCGTGCGCGCTAAGACGTCACACCAACAGCTGCGCTTCCTTGCTCGCATTCTCTTCACCGAGCAAGCAGTCTCTGTGCAGTGTTGCCTTAGAAGTCTCATTTAGTTATAAAATATATGAATCACGTGACCATTATCGAATGATTAATCTTGACTAACACGCTCAATAGCGTTGTCACCTCGACTTGAGTTTCGGGGTCAATCAACAAAAATGGCTGTTGTAATCGTGTGAAGTAGGTATCAACAGAACGCGCACTATTTTTGAATAATAATGTGCATAATTAAACCTAAAATAAACAGATTTTTGAATACAAATGTGCAGAATTAAAAAAAAAGCTAGACGAGTCGTAGTTTTGAAGTTTTAATGAATGAATGGTAGATGGATGAACACAATTTTATTAGTTTATTTACTTTTATTAAGGCAAAAAATCTCGCTTTCGATTGATTCACAAGGAAATGTTTGTAATTTTCAGCAGATCTTTTGTGTGTAGAGCGAGTTCAAGCTTCTCTATGCCTTGCTTGATCCCGCTCCTCAGCCCACGAATAGTCTCCTCCATCTTCACCCACTTCTCCCATGCAAGTTTCTTCACCTTGTCCAAGAAACTCTGCAGCCTGTTCATTAGAGTAGCCAGGTTTTCTAAAACGGCTGAAGAAAGATCGTCAGACTGGCCGTACGGCGCCAACTTCTCAGGTCGAACTATCTCCACGACCTTCTTTTTCAAATCACCAGCTGCTTCACCGAGCTGCTCCTTGAGATCTTCGACTTGGGCTTTGAGCACCGTGGCACGCTCTCCGACAGCTTCCATGATTTCATTTACTTTATCTGCAATTTGTGCTCTCAACACGAGAAATGTTTCGTTCAGTGTTTTTAAAATAGTTTTGAGCGTGTCGACTATGTAGGCCTCGGCATATTTGTCGCCGTCGCTTGCTTGGTAGAGGGCGGTCTTGTCCCTTCTGTAGCCGATGATTTCTTTGACGTCCACCCTGATTTCCTGACGCGTTTTTTTAATCAGTTTTTCAAGCACTTCCGCTTTGTCAGCAGTGACCTCTTGCACTGCTGCCAGGAACTTGAAAAGCTTCTCCTGAATCTTGCGCAATTTATCGAAGGTTTCCATCGCCTGTTCTTTGAATGATGCATGCTGTGTTGAATTAATCAATTCTTGGACCTTCCGCTTTATATCTGCGTGGACATCGGCCTCATTCTCTTTTAGACTTTGAATTTGCGCTTTTATCTCCTCTGCGTGTTCACCTCCAACTTTCTTGAGCTCCGCATATATCTGCTTCAAGCGCACGACAAGAATGAGAAGCTTATCCTTGAGGGTTTTGGAGATGTCTCCAAATGTTGCGATAACGTAAGCCTCATCATCTTTCTTCTCATTGTCATCGTCGCTTTCGTGGTATAGAGCTGCGTGAGAATTGCTGGAGCCGTAAATAAGTTCCTGAATGTGCTCCCGGATTTTCTGACGTGTTTCTTTGATCATTTCCTTAAGCTTCGCCAGTTTCTCACCACTTACTCTCTTTACTTCTTCCTTAAGTTTGCTAAGCGTTTCGCGAAGATTGGCCATTGTAGCAATAATTTTCATCGCGTGTTCACCTAGTGTCGCATACTGAGCCGGGATAAGCAATTCTTCAACCTTCTGCTTTATAGCTTCAACAAAATCGGTCAACTTTTTCTTCAAAATTTGTATCTGCATTTTGATCTCTCCCCTATACTCTAAACCAGCCTGTTTCAACTCGGCAAATTTCTGCTTCAATGGCTCGACTATAATAAGGAACCTCTTCTTGATGGTCTTGGAAATGTCCTTAAGGGTTGCGATAACATTGGCCACATTATCTTCATTATTATCGTCATCGCTTAAACGGTAAAAAGCCGCCTGAGAATCGCTAGAGCCGTGAAAAAGTTCCTGTATTTTAATTTTAATCTGCTTTCTTAGCTTCTTCGCCAGCTCTTGCATCTGTCTCAATTTATCGCTGGTGATATCCTTTACGGACTTCATGAACTCATTAAGTATATCTCGAACCTCGACTAGTTTTCCACAAAAATCGATGGCACGTTCACCCAGCGATGCGCACTGGCTTTTCCTGAAGAGGTCCTGCACCTTCTTTTTGAGAGCCTGGATGTAGTCTTTCAGTTGGTGTTTCAAACCCTTAAGCTGTACTTTGATCTGTTCGGCCTGATCGCCGTAAGCTGGCTTGAGTTCATTCTGCTTGTCCTTTATTTTGTCACCGATGGCTATGAACTTGCTTTTCAGGGTCTCGGAAATGTCCTTGAGGGCACCGATGACCGTAACTTTTGTACCCTTGTATTCTGATGAATTTTGAGAGGGCTCAGTCACCACTGAGTCGCCTTGGCTGAATTCAAAGTTTGTCACATCTTCACTCAGTTGCGGCCTGAAGAGCAGCAAATATTTGAACAAGAAAACAAGTCGAAATGCAAATTGGGTAATGTTTCGAAGATCTTCAAATTTAGTAAGAGACACTCACCTGCCACTGCAGACTAGCATGGCGGTGGTAGTAGAGGCAGGGGGAATTAAATGTTAGTGGATTCTCATTAAAAACGAATACCCGGAACTTACTTTGCGCTGAAAGGGCCAGGATGGAGAATGCCACAAGATATAGAAGCCTCATCTGCAATTAAGTGTATTTGTTTTGTTATAAGGTAAAGTAATATGTGTCTACCGTATGACAGGCACTATACATTTTGTTGATCGAATTACAAAACAAATGCAGCTTGGCTCTACTGATTTTACTGCGTTTCTTCAAAAGCTTAAGGCTTGCTCCACTTTTCATACCCATAAAAATGTTTCTTTTGTGTGGGTTCATTATTGCACCTATTTTCTGCGTCTCTATTTCTTATATCTTTAGCATTGCGCCGGCAGAGGCACTACAAGTTTTCTAGGTGGCGCAGTTAACACACCGAAATCTATATAATTGGCTGTTTGCTGGAATTAAAAACTTCCACATAATTCCCAAAATAGCCAGCATAACTCAACTAGGCTAAAACCCTCCGTCTTTCTAAATATTAAATTGCCTCTCTTGCCAAAATTAAAAGTTAAGAATACTTTATGTGAAGAAGACGAGTATTAAACATAACTAGAAAAAACATACAAGAATGACTTTATTAAGGTAACCCCAAGTAGTTGTGAAGAAACTGAAATATATGTAAAGTAACCTATGCAGAAACTGATTCAACTCAAAATAACAGCGCAAGTATGGGGTTACACATAAACACGCGTCACCACCGGCCACAAAAACAATCACACTTAGTGACACAATCACAGCAGACAAAACACTCACACAGCGCTGACTCACAACTCAATCTGTATTTGCACTTCTTTTTCTTCTACGCCTTTTCGATACATTTGTGCATATTGGCATCTTTTTCTTCAACGTACCATAAAATGACGATCATGTGCGTTTATCCTATAGTAGAAAGCAGGCACGTAGCCAGGATTTTGTTTTCGGGGGGGGGGGGCACCCATGACAAAATGCTGTATGAGGGGGAGGGGGTAGAGGAGGTCCCAGCAAAATGGAAGATTTCGGGGGGGGGTTCGAGCCCCATGGGCGTCCCTCCTGGATACGTTCCTGGTAGAAAGATACAGTGCTGGGCAGAAGCGGTAGCCAACTGACTAGAGAGATAGTGGAAGCGGAACATATTGCCAGGTATGACGATAAATGTGTTAGCAGTCCATCGCTCACTTTATCAGGAAAAGTATTAGCTTCTCTTTCTACTGTAGGATAAACTCACATGATCGTCATTTCATGGAACGTTGAAGAAAAGAAGGCAATATTCACAAATGTATCGAAAAGGCGTAGAAGAAAAAGAAGTGCAAATATAGATTGAGTTGTGAGTCAGCGCTGTGTGAGTGTATTTTCTGGTGTTATTATGTCAGTAAGTGTGGTTGTTTTTGTGGCCGGTGGTGACGCGTGTTTGTGTGTAACCCCATGCGCTGTTATTTCGAGACATGAATAACCAACTCGCCCAAGCCGCCGTTTTGTCCTGATTCACCTGCCGTCATAAAAATTTGCCTTTAGTATTTCAGCATGTGCTTAGCTCTCCCCTCCCCTCCCTGCTCCTTCTCGCAACTCTCGTGCTTATGAAAGAGTTTGGATAAAGGACAAAATATATCATGAATTCAAGTCATCACCTGGTTCACATTTACATTAAACTGGCAATATCTTGTTCTGGGTAAAATGACCATTATTGGGTAAATACATTAGAAGTCTGCAGTGGAAATAAGATATTCGAATTCGACCTATTTTGTTTTCCTTTCCCGCGTCTTTGGCCTTACGATGAAATACCAATAATAGACGGGCTTAACCGCTCGGCAAATACGATATGCTTTGACAAAGACAAAGGGCTACACGTGAAGATATAAAAATCTGCTTTCTCAAAAACTCTACAGTTATAAAATGTGTGAGAGGGAACAGACCTACGTGCGTATTTGGATAACCTGCCAGTTATTAAGGACGTTCTGGTTCAAACTAGGGCAGAAACTCTATTTCTAGGTTCCAGTATCTTAATTATTTGACAAATAGAGAAACAATTGGGATTGGGGAGACTGCGGTCATCTCAAAGTCACAAATGGAAGGAGAGTTGCAGCTCATATTGTTCGCTATAGTGCGGTGTTCAGTGGTGCTAACAAAAAAAAAAAAAACAATTCAAATTTCGAGGCATTTTTATGCGGTTATAACGTCGTGGAAACAGGAAGTCCTGAAACAGGCATTTGGCGTGTTTACTTCTGTCTTAGAACCATAATTTTCTTCCTCCGTCGACTCTGTCCCGCTGCGCAACTAGAGCGCATGTGTTTTTTAAATGTGGATAATCATCATTTGGAATGTAAGACCATGCGCAGCTCGTCCGAATCGATACAGGTACGGAAGATAAACCACGGCAAGTGCAAGGCCGAGTATTACTACAGTGTTTATGAGCCGCTTAAGAGTACCTAGAGCTGTTTCCAGTCTAGAATGAAGAACTGTGTAATTAGCGAATTTTAGAATAGCGTACGCAAAAGCTACGCATACGCAACGAAACAGAGCCGTCGTCACTGCGCACGCGCCGAGCCTAAACCGTGTTTTGAATTGGTGCGTGGGGAGGACGCTATTTCCTGGCTTACGCTACTCTAAAGCTCGATATTGTTTTAAGAAAACAAAACGAAACTCGTAAGACTACGGATGGGGAAGAATGGAATATGAATAACACACGACACACATCGTGATCTGAAAAAGCGTAAACTGGAATGTTTCCCGTTTTTTTTTTCTTCTTTCGTTTTAATTATGCAACCTTTCATATTCGACAACTCACCAGCAAACACGCTCTTCTTTCATTATAAAATAGTGTGACAATGCAATACACAAAATTAGTAAAGACAGTTTATAAAATGCAATAAAAACCTGTTAAAAGTATTTGAGCGGTCAAGTTCAGCTCTGTTAAATTATATAATGAATAATATTTTGGCTATTATTTGAAGGGGCGTTTTTCTATTCAAAAATGCTTTGTGTCTGAAGAACCCTGTGTTTAAACGTTTTTTGTGGGAGTTGCTACTTGCTCAACATCAACCCGGGAAGGGGGGTCACGTCATGCTCCAGTGACGTCGTTTCTCTGCGTCACGCATTGTCCGCTTGTGGGGGTCGCGTGAATTTTTTTCTTCGCATTTTGTCGGCTATAACAAGGGCGCGTGTTTACCCCCCCCCCCCCCCCTCACTCCTCCCGCTGCGTTCACGCAGCGGCAGTCTGCGGCGGTTCACTACAAAAATGTTAACCCACTTGGCCCACCCGTTCGCGAAGCGATAAGCTTGACGATGGACGAACGCAACTAACGCCAACCGACAAGACG
>JAZHYW010030247.1:0-44370 GCA_037355805.1 Ixodes ricinus
GAGCCCAGAGAGACCACCTCCGGGAAACGTGAATAGTAGTCCATGACTAGGAACATACTCCCGTCCCTTCAGCTTCAAGAGGTCTAAGCCCAAACGTTGCAATGGTCGGTCGGGCGTTGTCGTCGAGATTAGCGGCTCCGGCCGCATGACTCTCGTCTCTGCGCACTTCTCGCAGCCGGTGACCAGATCCACGATGTGGAGGGCGCAATTGGGCCACCAGACGCTATCTCTTGCTCGCTCCTTGCAGCGCATGAGTCCTTGATGGCCGTCGTGTAGAAGGGCCAGGATACTGGGGCGCAAAGCAGCAGGAATCACCAGGCGGCAGTCTAGCAGGGGTAGTCCCTCGGAAACTGCCAGTCTACCCCTCTCCTTCCAGTAAGGTACCAAGTTCAGGGGTAGCTTCCTCCTGTCCGGCCATCCCGGGGCGCGAGTCCCCGCGGTTGTCGCCGCGTGGGAAGTCAACCTCCACCTGCTCGTGGTGCGCCCCGCCAGCTTTATAGCTGCAACGGAGGCTCTGGCGAAACCCAAAAACCTTTCACTTGGGGAGAGAGCCTTAGCTATGGGGCTGCTCTCAGGAATGGAGGGGACAAAGAGGTCTGGTCAAGCCTAGCCTTCCCCGCTGGAGGAGAGAGCCCTAAGGCGGGGAGCGCGGCGTGTGACGTGTGGCGTGACACGTGGGGACGGCGTGAGCACGCATGACGTGAAACGTAGGACATGTGTGGCCGCATGACGTGTGACGACCCTCCCTGAAAAGGAAGGGAAGCGTGACGTGAAGCGGGTTGACATGTGGGGCGTATGACGTGTAGCGGCTCACGTGAGATCGGGACGTGTGACGCGGGACGTGTGACGTCGCGTGACGATCCGGACGGGGCATTCCTATAAGGGGAAGGTTGACATCAAGGTAGCGCCTCTCGAATCTCCCCAAGGTGGGAGACCCCCCGCATGATGGCGGGGGTGTTCTCCAAGAGGAGCCGAGAGATATCAAAGGTATCACTGGGGCGGGACCGTCTGGTTCTAGTATGGTTGCCTTGCGGTCTCGCCGACCCACTTTGCCACACTCTCATACCCTCTACGTTCCGGTACACAATCGGACGGGGGTCGGGGTCTCGGGGTCCTCTTCCCAGCGAGTCCTTCCTGGGTCGTTCGCTTGGCGACGCCCAGATTTATTTTTACAATAATTAGTCCCCAATTGGCTTTTTCCTACAAATTACCACTTGATCACAAGATCCAATTCATTTTTATTAGAATTGGCTTTAAGTCTGCAGTGCCTCTGGCGGGAGCGGAAGCAGGGGACTATTTTTTTACATTCTTTTATTGAGCCCCGACCTCAAGATATGTCCGGTCATCCCTCGTGGCAGAAGCGAACGACTGAGGAGCACTCTCCATCCTCCGCAAGGCGCTGTCGAACTTCCACCATCCGGGTAGCGAAGGGAGGAGGAATGCCTCTGACGACCTCGTTGACAAAGAGCTCCATAGACCGGACCGTGGGGAGAAGCCTCCGCTGCAGGGTGCTCGGGAAGGGGGTCGGCCGTGGCCATGAGCTTGCCGGGCACATGCTGGAGACCAAACTGGTGTCACATCAGCTTGATGCGCATCCATTGAATCCTAGGCGGCAGCAGCTCCAGATACTTTCCACCGAGCAGGGAACAAGAGGCAGGTGGTCGGTCTCGACGGTGAAGTTGAGCCCGCGCAGGTACTAGTCGAATCTGAGCACAGCCCAGGTCACAGCAAGGGACTCCTTCTCCGTTTGGCTGTAGCGCTGTTCTGTAGGCGTAAGCGCACGGGAAGCAAAAGCGACAGCCCGACGTTCACCCGAAGGTTGCTCTTGCAGGAGCACGGCCCCAAGCCCGAAGGAACTGGCATCGGCTGAGACGACAGTCTTGTAGGCGGTGTTATACCGCGCGACGCTGAGGTCCGAGCAAAGCAGCTGCTTTAACTTGGAGAAGGCCGACTGTTGAGCGTGGCCCCAGTTCCACACAGAGTTCTTAAGCAGCAATGCACCGAGCGGCGCCGTCACCTTCGAAACGTGAGGTAGGATGCGGCCAATATGATTGACCAGGCCCAAAAGACGACGAACGCCGGCGGTATCTTCAGGCGCAGCCATAGCTTGGATAGCCTCCACCTTGTCAGGGTCTGCGAAGATGCCTTGGGCACTGACGATGACTCCGAGCAACTTCACGCTGCTCGAAGCGAAGGTACATTGTTCTCGGTTGAGCGTGACTCCCGCTTTCGCGAGTCGGTCGAGGACTTTCCGGAGACGACAGTCGTGTTGCGAGCGGGTCTTGCCGAAGACTAGGGTGTCGTCAATCATGTTCACCACACAAGTTCGGGGGTAGCTTCCTCCTGTTCGGCCATCCCTCGTGCCAGAAGCGAACGACTGAGGAGCACTCTCCATCCTCCGCCTGGCGCTGTCGAACTTCCTCCTCCCTTCGCTACCCGGCTGGAGGAAGTTCGACAGCGCCAGGCGGAGGATGGAGAGTGCACCTCCAGTCGTTCGCTTTTGCCACGAGGGATGGCCGGACCTTTTAGCTCACCCTCGGGGTCTTGCAGCTTGGAGGAACTCCGACGAAGGTGTTGGGCACGACAGTAACCTCGGCACCCGAGCCCACCCTGAACGCAAGTGGGCGGCCGTAGACGAGCACCTCCACAAACTTGGAGTTTGGGCGCTCCTCTGCGATGGCATGCAGCTCGATGGAGTTGGCCGACGGTTTAGGTGCAGTCCTTTCGCTGGCCCATTTCTTTTCGAGGCAGACGGTCTCGAAGTGCCCTGTCCTCCGACAGTAGTTGCAGGATGCGCGTCGTGCAGGACAATTTATGCGCGGGTGTGCTGCGCGCCCGCAGAACTGGCACAGCTGACTGGGCTTGTCCGTCGAAGCCGGCACAGGCGTCTTCCGTCTTCGCATACCGGCCGCGTCTACGGTGAGCGGGGTGGACTCTGCCAAGTCACGTGTTTTGCACTCGTTGTCGGCGTCTTCCTGCTGTCGAACGTGCGTGAGCGCCTCTTGCACGGTCAGTCGTGGGTTCCGACACAGGCTGTCGAACAGCTTGCTGTCTAGCAGGCCGACCAAGAAACGGTCCCGGACGAGCCCCTCCTCGATGTCCGGGGACTGATAGTTGCACTTCTTCGCCACAGTGCAGAGTGCGGTGAGGAAAGCGTCTGCTGTCTCACCCGGGTGCTGGACCCCACGGTGAAAGCGAGCCGACTCGTAAAGTTCGTTCGGCGGGTGCACGAAGTGGGCCCAGAACGCTTGCTTGACCGCGGCGACGTCCTTGAGGTCGGTCTCCCTCAGCGTGGTGGAAGCAAGGATCACCCTGGCTTGGGCACCCATGCAATATAGCATGGACCGCACTAGAACCTCGGGGGTGGCAGCGTAGAGGCCCGTGGCGTACGAGTAATCCTCGTGCTGGAGCAGCCACGTGGGCCAGGCACTGCGGGTGTCAAAGTCGAACTGAGGCGGCGGGCGAAGAGGCACGCTGCCCGGTGGGACCGGAGGGACGGGCCGCTGAGCAGACTGGTCGTCTTCAGTCATGGTGAGTGGCGAAACTGTCCCGATGAAGGCGTCCGGCGAAGAGTCCGACAAAGCGAAAGCCGGCGCGTTGGCGAAAACTAGGCCTCCCGTGAGGGCGGCAGACGTGAGCACGCTTCTGACACCATGTTCGGCGCCGCGTGGGCGGACGATATCGGGCGAGAGATAAGACGACGATACCGGTCACTGTCTCGGAACCAAACTGAAACTTTATTCTTGAACATTCCCTTAATTATATACATGCGATCCACAGGTAGCGCCATCTCGGGAAACAGAAGCTAAACCCGGTAACACATGGTTAGCGACCCCTACAACTAGTGCCATCTCTGTCCATTCTAGGAGCACGTGTCCTCCCGAGGGCCCCCAGCAAGGTCCGAGCGGAGCTTTTTCTCGGGGCAATCTGCCGCAGTGACCGCAGCTGTCGGTGAGTTTGGCAGTCCGATACTCTTTCCAGGTCGATTGAGGCTCACCTAGCACTAGTGCCGTCCTTGTGGATTCTAAGCGAGTGTGTCCTCCTGAGGGCCTCCAGCAAGTTCCAAGTGGTGATGTAAAGAACCTAACTTCCCCAGCTTCCCCAGAGCAGTCTGGTTCGGCAACCCCAGCTGCTGGTGAGTTTAGCACAATGATACTAATTCCAGGTGGACCGAGGCACACCCCCAAGACTGTAGTATCTGTTCATTTACTCCTTCTAGAAGTGTGTGCGGTCCCGAGCAAAGTCTGAGCAGCGTACAAACCCTTGCTTCCCCAGCTTGTCCTGGGCAGATTGCCACAGCAACAGCAACTGCTGATCAGTTTTCATTTTTGACCGCTGTTTATTTCCTGGCGGAGTGTAGACCGTTACACTCTGTTACTTACATCCGAGCTTCTTGTCTCACTGTTATCCGCTTAACAAGGATAATAATAGTCTTTTTGTTTCTTTTTCAGGCACACTGTTTACACTCGGCCTCAGGGAGTATCATCAGAATGCCAGACTTTCTGGTGTACTGATGAATAACAAAGAGCTACAAAGACAACTATATTCAGTGCAGAAAAAGCTCATATTGGCGCAACGACAGGAGTATCAGTTGCAACGTGAAGAGAACAATTTAAAATTCTGACTTAATAGCTTTCTCGTTGCATATCAACTTAAGTGTCTCGAAAAGTCCACTATGGAGGGAAGTGCAAGGAGTAAAGGCACAGTCCAGAAATTTCTTAAGGTTCATCTTTCTTGTGGTTCCCATGGTTTTAATGTGGTACGTACTGGGGAATCGGGGTAGCTTTAGCCTGCAAGACGCACACTTCATTGGCATCCCCAGGACTTCAAGTTCATGTCAGACATAATGCACAAGCTGATGGATTCTTTAGCATACAAAACGAGTCAAACTTTCAGCATATAACACACTCGTGCATCCTTATATTCAGTATGCATCTGAAGTCGGAGACCTGCTGACCCGTCTCATCAAGGAGCTCGATGTTTGATCCTTTGCGGTTTGTACAATTCATTCAGTCTTCAGGTGTACCGTATCAGTCACAGCCTTAGAAGGCGTAAAAGCTTTCGAAGTATATTATGATATGTAAAAGTGACTGCACCTATCAGTAAAACTACCTGCAAATTTGTGAAGAAAGCAATTTGATGGTGTATGTGTGTCTCCGTGTCATTTATCTCCTTTTTTCATTCAGGGATCTATCTTGTTATGTACTACGCATGTGTTCTACTTGTAGTGCATACTCCTGCCATGGCCTTTTATTTGGCTGGCAGTTTTGTGAAATGAATAAAATTGTGAATTTGATCTTGTTCTCTTTCATCCGTGCTAGTGTATTTTCATGGTGATTTTTATCTCGCATTCGTTGTTTTGCGTTGTTCTCATGGATGAGATTTGAATAGTTTTTTTTACCTCATTTCATTTTATTGAAATAACCTGCAGTTGCTTGACTCTTTTCTTAGATTTGGAGTAGACTCGAGAGGCCTTATAAACATCTATAAGAATTAAATGTATGAATATTGACATTTTGAATAGAGAAATTACAGGTCTTCATTAAAACTGTGTAAGAGCAAACTTCGTAAGCACTCGATTAGATGCTAAAACCGAGCGCTGGTTCCCAAGTCTGCACCAGGCTTCTAGGACGCTGGCCCAGGGGTCTAAAAGCACTGTAAATCGTAACTAAACCACGAAACCTAAACGAAAATGGAGTTTTCGTTTCTAAAACAGGTTCATCAGATAAAATAACGAAAATAGTATTTATTAGGCTTGGAAGGGTAGCGGTACCACGTAGCCCGTATTGAAAGGCCCGCGGTGTTGCAAATATTTACAGCATGCGCACAATACAAACGCACAGAAATAGGTAGCGATTTTTATCATTATCAGTAGTGCAGTCAGCCTAAAAATGCTAGCTTAGCGTTAAGCACATCAACGCTACCCCTATTAGTAAGAAAAAAGTATCTTGATTTCTAGGCCGCCTAATATTTTTAGCGCCCGTAGGCCAAACCCTCCCGCAAGCTCGCCAAGGACACATATTAAAAAGATGTAGTGAATCATTTGAAATCGTGGAGAATATAACCGAAATTTGGCCGTTTGATATGATGATTAAAAACGACTTGCAATTCCTGTGAAGCCGAAGGATGGACTGACACTCACGAGACACTGACCAATAATGCAACTCGGTAGGGACGATTGGGACGATTATCCAAAGCACTTTCGGGATCCACGGTTGGACGACCAGATCTAGAGCGGTTTCAGGACGACCGGATGCGAATGGGGGCTCTAAATGAGGTCGTTGCGACACCTATATGACAACAAAAGTCAACACTATCGGCATCCCGCCCGCTCCAGCTGACCGAGACGTCGAGACGCTTGGGAACTTCCAGAGGTGGGATTACCAGGTTAAAGGTGGGGTAAGGAGGTTTTTTTGGAGGAGGAGGGAAGAGAATGCGCCACTTGTCCCAGATGCAGGGGTTTTAACGAGAGCGACGGCCGAGCGCGCTCTCTCGTGAATAAAGTCCCTTACTCGTGAAGCGGCCGCAGTCCCCCTCCGGCAACGTTTGACACGAGAGCGGCGGCAGAGCGCGCGCTCTTGTGAAGCGGCCGTCAATGGCTATCGAGGAGCAGTTTTGCTGAGCCAAAGGGAGAATGGGCATTTCTTTCGCGTTTTGTTTTGCTTTAAAAAGAAGCAGCCAGAAATAGAAGCAAAAAGAAAGCCAAAACAGAAAAGTAAAGTGGTCAGCGCTTGCGCTTCACATAGTGTGACGTGTGTCGTTTCCCAAAGGTCATGCTAACGCATTCCCTATTATACTAAATATATGGCATCAGGTGACTCTCGCTAACATATTGGTTATCTGCTCAAGATGCCTTGAGCAGATAACAGACTGGCAGGGAGGTTAGCCGCATGATTGGCAGAAATTGCTCAACTTTCTGTTTTTAATAAAAGCTGTTTACCTAAATTCTGCCCAACGTTAGTGTTAGAATGCAGCTCCTAACTCTTTTTTTTTTTAAGCGTCTCGTTTTTCTTTAAATCAAAAAGTAAAAAGCGGCCTTATACTGTGCTCGCTTTCATATCACGTTCGTTGTGAGGCACCATCCGCAAATTGCGTTTCTACAATTCTCTATACAAAATTGTATTTCATGCGATCTTCTGTAACCCGTGTCTTTCTTATTTTCTCGTTTCTGCAAGAAAATAAAGATAAAGAAAGATACATTTCTAGGAAATGAACCGGCACATCAGCCTGCTGTGTTTGTAGAAACCAGGCAGATTGAGATAGCTGCAGCTTCCAATATAGTTGGTAAATAGTACAAAAAGATTGTACTTCCGCTGCAAATGCACGTTTATATTCTTAAGGATGACGGTAGTGAGTCCGATTGCCAGGTAAATATTAAATAAAACAAAAAAGGAATAGGATTTCATTATTATTGAGAGTGACAATAAGATTACTTTTTCTTCCTTTATACGAGACTCAAACATAGGTGCAGGAGTACCATATTAACCCGTATTACATGCCACATGGAAGGCAAACTTTATCAACAAGCGGAACGAACAAGATTATCACAAACGCGTACATTTACGGAAAAAGACCGAGAAATATAACAAGCCCCCGATAATATTTGGGTCGGTAGACGAGGGTTCCACCACGATAACGAACGTGTGCACATGGCAATGATTTCAGAGCCTGTCGCTTTTTGTAAACAAAACGTTCGATGTATGTGAAAATTTTATTCCTTGATAATACCGTATGTTCCGTGTCATAGTTCGCGGATTAAACGTGTTTGAAAGTTGAAATTTTACGCAAAGCACACTATCGACAGGTGCCGAGAGTAAGGGAATGCTTTAAACTATCATTCAATTTTGACGAGACGTAACGAACTTTGTGAAATGAAAGCGTATGTTAATTATGATTTATGTATGATACAAGTTTTTTTGTGAGCTAAAAAGGCAGACATTTGTCAAGGTGTGTTGTGTATGAGAAGATTTTACCGTCGACTACGCACCGGGTACGGACTATCTAAGCAAGCAGTTTCATTTTAGACCTTAAATTTGCGCCCACTAACTATGCACCGCCTGCGGACTATAGTCCGCAAATATACTATATACGTATAATTAACTTAAACAAATATAGTCTACGCAATCAAAAAAATATAGGGCACGGCGTTCTGTTTTTATTCAATCTTAATTTGAGAAGATAAAGTGAAAACAAAATATTAGGTAAAGTTTTCATTTAAATACACCTAAAATTTAAAATTCAAGAAGACATGTTTTATATTAAAGCATCTGCTGCTCATGAGGACAAATAATAAAGAAATGAAAAAATCAAATCATGAATACATCATCAAACAGTCATGTTAATCTTTAATAAAAGTTAAAAGTCCGAACAAAACGGGGACAGAGAAAGTACACACACGACAAGAGAAGCGCCTGTCGTTGGTGTATTTACTTTTCCCCCGTTTTGTTTACGCTTTAACCTTTTATTCGGTATGGACCAACTAGCCTAAACCCGTTTTAATGTCAATTTTGTTTACATAAACAGTTGATAAACATAAACCTGGGAATTATCATAAAATTAAAAAAAAACGGAATGGCGTATTTATCAATTTCATTTTTATCTCGGTAAGATCAGCTTCATGCCCATGAACCCGTTCTGATTTGAAGACACCAGGAATTGTTTGCAGAGATAATGGGTGTCGAACCGAAACCGAACCGATAACCAGAACCGAACC
Source organism: Ixodes ricinus (assembly GCA_037355805.1). Classification (NCBI taxonomy): domain Eukaryota; kingdom Metazoa; phylum Arthropoda; class Arachnida; order Ixodida; family Ixodidae; genus Ixodes; species Ixodes ricinus. Next base: position 8,714 of record JAZHYW010030247.1, read on the forward strand.
GTTATTTTTAGCCGAACCGGAACTGAACCGAACCGAAATCTTCGCAGCAGTCTTGGAACTGAACCGGAACTGAACCGGAAAAAATATAACGCTAATCGGTTCAAAACGGTTCACGGTATTTTTTTTGCTTTTGTTAGTATTACAAATTTAATATTTGGGAATTAAAAATTGGCAGCTGGTATTTATATGTATTGATGAAATCGTCATATTCAGAATTGCAATGTATGAAAATTATGGGTTTCCGTGGCGCTTCTGTATTGACACAAGGATTAACCATGTGTCACGTGGTCACGTGACGTCAAGGTGTCAAGACATGCTGTCAAGGAAAGTCACGTCACGTGACTCAGTGATGTCACGTGATTCACTGCGTCAAGTCGATTTATAATGAGAACATCATTAGATTTATTAATGTAGTTGACATCGTGACGTAACGTGACATCAAGGCTTCGCCCCGAGAGTCGCGTAACACCGCGACGTGCGCAATTTTTATAACCCCGAGTCGAGTGCTCGGGTTCATGACAATCAGCATCGCCAAACATTCGGGTAACTGCTCGTGTTCAATCAAAGATGATAATAGCCCAACTCTAACAATATCTGAAGTTCACCCCATGCACTATGCATTGCCAACCCAGGCGCATGACTATGATAAACGCTGAACGTATATAATTAGCGTCAAAGATCACGTGGCTCCTTGTTCTAATTGCGAATAAAGAAGGAAAAGCTGTTTCTTTTGTTTGTTCTGCGTCTGCCCTTGCACGGAGGGGAAAACTAATGGATGTTTGTGCAAGTTATCTAAGTGGGGATTACTTCTTAGCGGTATTTATTTATTTACATAATTGAGGCACATGTTTTCGTTGTTGCTGGACTGCCTCGGAAAGTTGTCGCCGGGAATAGAAGTAATGAAATGACTAAATGTGACTTATTAATGTGACGTTACATAAAACTATAAATGTCTACGGGAGGGATACCTGAAAAGATCCCAGTGGCCTCAGAGGGACAGCAGAACGTTGGCAGCCGCTCTATATCTCACAGCAAAATTTTTCCCAAGTTCTTCCCCACGTTTCGACCACCTCCGTATTTTTTTTAACTTCACAGTTGGGTGCATAATAAAAGCAATAGTAGATTAATGTTAAATGACACAAATATAAGTTTCGAATTTACACCCCCAGACGGAGGAGGCAGCTCCCAAGAATAAAAAGTATTATATGGAGGAGCAAGGAAAAGAGAAAAAAAGAGGGAAAGGAGGGGGGGGTATTGTTTTAGAAACATACTCTGTTGTAAAGGTTCCTCTGCCCCGCGTCTTCGGCACAGATTCGAAAACGTGGCCCCGGAAACGACTTCGTTTGCCAAAACACTATAGGCAACCTGCAATGCTGTTTGGTTTGGCGCCATCAAGCGACTGAAGCTAGAAATATTGGGTGCCCCTGGGAGTGGCGGCTGCATTGTTCACACTTCAGCTTTTACTCTGGTGGCGCCGCTTAGCCTAGTGTCTGAAGCAAGAAATACTGGGTATCCGAGGAAGCCGTGATCGCGTAGCATGCCAGTAGAGCGGAAGCTACGGCCCTGGCGGGCCAATGGAAACGTGACTGCGTATCACCGAGCGCGCCTCTACTCTGAAGGAGTATCAGGCTTTTCGCTGCGTCATGCTCCAATATCTGTGGGCAGCGCTCGTATACGTCACGCATTTCGAAGCCTTTTTATCTGCCCTTTTTATCTCATCCGCCTCGATAATTAGAAGAATAGAAGTTCTATAAGAATAGAACTGTGAGGGAAATTATCGAAGCGGATGCGATAAAAAGGGCAGGTGTAGGGTGTGTCAGCGTCGCATCTATCGACCTTTTCGATAAGGAGGTGCAGTTCATGCAAGCAGCGGCGGCAAGGCCTGGGGTTGGTTGATTAAATAGGATCGAAGTGTGTATATATGTCACATTTCCATGTTGATTAAATAGTTGCAGTCAGCGCTCGTGTTTGTCTTGTTTTCCTTTCTGTTGTCCTCGTCTCAATAAGCGCTACCATGTCTTTGGCAACCCAAGTAGCACTCTGACAAGGTAACAATTACTGCCAGCTGCTGATTTAACTCAGAAACAGTTCATTTTGTAATAATTAGGATGAAAAATGTAAAAGTATTGTTTTCATGATGGTTCCAATTACAGTAATTGATTCATTGTTCGTGAAAATGTTAACGGCGTCTTGATATCGGCCGCATATTTCCTCCATCCCGGCTGCCCAATGTACATACTGCTCACAAACAAATTTTGATTTCTTTCTTGTGCAACAAATTTACGGCTTATGCATATTTACCAATGAGTTACCACAGTCTAAGTTGTTAACACTGAAATAAAGAGAAGTAACTAATAAAAAATAAGAACACATATATTGCCATTATTCCCAATAGCTCCAAAACCATTTCTAGATAATCGGTAAACGACGACCAAGTTCGTCGCAGAAACGCCACTTTGCAAAACGAACAAGAAAAATATATCAAACGCATCGTAGCAACCAGAAAGGATTAAAAAATGACACGTGAATGATATAAAAAAGCAGGCAGTGATAAATGCGCTGTTCTTAGAGAGTTTCTGTGTCAACGAGTTGGTGACATGTTCGTTCAATCGAAAGTAAGCGCACTTAAATCGTTTTTATTTGTTATTCTAGTATATGTATATGTCATAAAAAATGTTAGTCACAAAGACATTGCGACACATTGCATGAGCACGTGAAACAATAAACCAGATTAATAATTCTCCTATGGTTTGTTCTCCGATAGCAGATATATACATTATAAAAAGACGCGAGTAATTGGACGAAAGGCTTTAAAAAATTATCTAAAGCAAGCACGACGGATACATGCATTCGCTACTTCTATTTCGCAACTTAAAATAATCTGTCACCCGTGTTGATGTCCGTGGTGTAATTAGAAAATTATGGTATCAGTTGCAGCAGAAATTGTGTTCACACTGCGTAAGGGCATACTTTAATAGGTTTCATGTCTAGAATGTCATTTAATAAGTTTTTTTTTTTTTTTTGATGGGACAGCTTTTTTGAATGAACACCTAACTGTGTTTGGAGATTTGTGTTAGTCCTTTGTCCCCTTTGTTCCCCTTCTCCAGGGATTACTACTGTCACGAAATAACGTCTGAAATGAACTAAGCCTTCCTTGCTGTTGGTCCCTTATTGGTCTAGCGTTCTTTTTGAGAACTTCCAATAAGAACAGTGCGAATCTAACAATTTTATGGGTCGTCTTCTAGCATCACAAGCAAAACACGGTAAACGCAGTCTTTTTTGTTTTTGTTTTGGGAGGGGGTTCTTTTAGTTAATTTATAGGAACTTCATTTTTGTAAAAAGATATTGTGTGTAAATAATCTCAGAGTAAAAAACGGGGTTGTAATAAAAATTACCCTCGAAGTCAATGTCGAGTTTGTTAAACAAAGGCACGGTTAAGAGTACATTGGGCATTTGAAGGCGACACTCAAGTGGTTTTTGAGTTCGTGTTTTGATGATGACAGCTGAATTTAGACGCCCTAAGTATCCCTAAAAACCAAAAAGTATAGTCTTACGGTGATTATTTCTTTAATAAAAATGTAATTGAAGGCCGCCAAACCTCGGATCCACCCGAAAACGAAACCACTCCCATTGGTCCTCGCACGCTTATCAAAAGGATCTCGGGCCAATGGCGTTGGACGACGTTCCGTCGCGCAGTGATCCCGAGGTAGCCGCATCGGCCGAACCTCTTTGTCATTCGAGCTTCGATCATGGCGGAGTTCTCTTCGCTCGAGGACCTGACGCCGTTAGAGCAGTTAGAGCAGTTAGAGGTTGAAATTCTTCGGCGGACAGCCGACCTGGGGATGATTTCCTATGACGCCACTCCGACGTGTGATGTGGACGATAGCAGCGCTTTAGAGTCATGTTCGGGTTCCGAGGACGACGAAACGCAGACCTTTTCGGGCGTTCTTCGATTTGCGGTTTGGGCAAGTCTTAACCAAACCAACGTTTGACATCGCAGCGTTACCTCTGGTACGTGATGTCAAGCGATGTCGCCACGTTGACTTTCGCCTCGGGAGGACGGAGGAAGGCTGGTACAGACATGTGCAACGAGCGCGTATTTACGACTGCGTCCGTTGCAACCGGAGCGACCGGAACGACCGCTCAGCGCCGCGCGTACACACACCTGCAACCACTACAACAAGCGCAGCGGGTCGTCATCTGTTTCAGCGGCCCCTCTAAAATGGGACGCACTGCTACTCAATGCCGTAACAGAATATAGACAGACAGTTTTCTATAGCCAAAAGCTTTATTATTATTTTTTCTTGGTAGGCTTGCCGGCTACAGTGGATGAAAAAAGAAAATAAAAAGATGCAGTACGCCGTCTTGGACGATCATTACTCTAATACACGACATTACCATAGTACAAATATCGCCACACGCCTTTTCTACGATTATAAAAGACAATGTAATCTTAGCAGCGATATAGCAACGAAGAAATATGATTTCATGACCAGATAGACGTTGCGAGCGTTCAGGATTGCTAACACTAATCACTTTTCTCGGGTGATGAAAACGCGTGAAAATTCGCATCCTTTATACGGTACGCGCCAGTAATACCTTGAACTTGAGCACACGCATGAAATGCGCCAAATAAGAAATCCGGGCGATGTTCGAGGACACAAATGCTTAGAAAGCACCACTGTCGTCGAAGTAAACAAACACGACGGCACGGGCGTTTCTGCTGTCTTGAGAGTGCCGCCACGACATCGCCGCACGAGTGGGTGGATCTTCCCTTCTAGTACGTGCTGGGTTATCATAGCGACACACGACGAAAATTCACAGTCAAGGATAGCGCTTTTACGCGGAACGATGAGCACTTCCACCACGCCGACGATCACCACCGACGCCATGTTCGCAGAGAAGAAGCCGGCCCTCGACCGGCATGCAACACGCGCCACCAGTTCTTCTCGACCTGTGATTGGTCTGCCGCTGCGGTTGTTTCCAACGCAGCGCGGAAAGAAAGGCCGCCAAAATTTTCAAACATACGATAATTTCATTGGTCCTCGCAAGTACAGAAAAGAGTCCGCACGTATTTTATTCCTGCGTGATTAATAGGCGGTTCTGCCTTCTAAAACTGAAGATACTCATTCACTGACACTTCCTTAACGCCATCGCACCAAAAAGTAGCTTCCCCAAAAACCGCTTGAGTCCCCCTTTAAGAGATATTAATGACCGAAAAAATAAAGTTTAAAGTACCCCACGATTTCAAATTACAACAAATCCTTTGTATAAGGTACGCCTCTGGTACAATACTTTCGCCCAACATAGTCAAAACAAGAAATTAGATAGTGAGCACCTGCGGCATTTATTTTAGGGAAACAAATATTTTCGAGAAGAAAAAAAACAATATTCTATATTCTGTGGCAAAGTGTTTATTCCTGATATAATTTTCACAGAGGTCCGTCTTGTTTCACAATACTCAATATAAATGAACATCGGCTCATAAAAAAGATTACATATTTTTATAATCTCTTAATCCAAACAAACAACGTCATATCCTCTAACTTTCGCGTCCTATATCATAGCTATCGTCACAATCTAACGGAGTTCCAGCTTTCTGCAGCGCTTAGTTTATTTACGCGGGCCCGAAAAAACACGACTTTCTTTTGTTCCAAATACCCGCGGTGTACTGCCTTGTTTACAGAATATTTTTCGAGGGTTTGTCTATATTAACCACCGCAGAACCAAGGCTTGTGACACCAAATTTTTTTCCAAAGAATGTTATTAAAAAATGCCTTCATTGTTACTGCAAAATATATTGATGAATAATGTTTCTTATCCTCAAAGTAACCTGACCGGCTCGTAATATTTCTTTCACTTTTCAATATTTATTTTTTTTAGTTCTCTTTCCTCCCTGTACAAAGCAGGGTGCTCATTTGTCTTCGCACTTTCTTGCACTCGCAGTATGATAGTTTTATTAATACAAAACCAGACTTCCCTTTCGTATTACTATTGGCAAAACCAAAAATACTTTGTGAAATTGGTGATGATTTGGAAACTACACAAAATAAGAAAAATAAAACACAAACGGAGCAAGGTCAGAACAGCGGCCAGCCCAATTGCACAACTGAAACTCTTATGAATAAATTTAGCGCACCATCTGTCTTGAATGTTGCATGCTTGTGATTTGAACTTTAATACATTGGGAAATCCTTCCATTGGAGTTGAATTAGCACGCATGGGCTTTGCTGTTGCCGAATTTTCGGCGTCGTTATGTACTTTGTAAAACGGATAGATTTGTTGACACTTTATACCGGTGGAAGGGTGCTGAAGATATAACTTTCTGCAATAAATGGTACAAAAAATGAAATGTTATCGCAAGCTATTAGTTTAGTTGTCGGTTTCCTACCATATGAGTTGCGTCAAAAATGCATGCCGTTGCTTCTTTCTAAGATGCCCACCTTGTCTACTCTTAGACAAATAAAGAAACAGCAGCATCTTGAGCAATCGAGACTAGGAACAAAAAGTGTGTTGTCCAATTGTTGGTCCTAGCCTCGGGTGCTCAAGATGTTGAAAGTTCACTAGCTCGCCTGCAGCTTCTTCATTATTTCAATAAAGTAAATATTCTTACTCAGGGGAAATTAAAACAATAAGCCAAAACATTCTATGCGAATGAAAGTATTCCCGTCTTTCACCTTTCGTAGCATAACTCTGGAGATTTAGGCACTAACGCAACGTTGGCTTCTAGATATGGTTACATATATTTATGCCATACTGTTACCTCTGCGATATGTGTTGGGGATTGCATCACAAAAGAACATTACCACCGTTATCGGTGCAACACGATTCATTCCAGGTAAGTTGTAGCAAATAGCTCTTAGTATTTACCATTTGACGATGACGAACTAGCAGAATTTCAGCAACGGTAGATTTCAAGAAACGTGGCAGCCGGCGGAGAGCATGTTAGGGCAGCGTGAACTTAAAAATTCAAGATTTTTTAAATCGTCATATAAATCAGATCAGTTTTACTATGATGATTTCAAGTAAACCGGTCCCGCTATTAATTTTATATATATATATATATTTTTTTTTAATTTATCATTTGTCTGTGGCTACATGCTTTTTTCTATGTGAATTGTTTTTCTATGTCTTTTCCATGCTCTTTTCATAAATACTCGTATTTTTGAAAAAAAATATACACAGGTTTTTTTATGGACCAAAGTTTTAAATAAAAAATTAGTTGCTTTAGGACACTTAATTTTGGCATTAGCTTACCTGACTTTTCGGCAACTTGGTACAAGGTTGTTTTTGGTGTTAGATCACGAGTTAACGGAGATATTTTAATGAGCTTTTCAATTGGCGACTTTAGAGGGCCTATCGTATTTACGAAATTGTAGCCCAATCTTCATACAATTGTATAAACACGAAAAATGTAAGCACTACCGGTGAAATTATTTTATTCCTTAGGCAACTTTCACACCCCAAACTAATCAAGAAAAAGAGCGACAGTGACGTTGACATCTCTGCCCTCGCTTGGCGTCACAGTGAATACGTCATCTGTGACGCAGGCAGCCAACACCACCCAGAATAATCAAAGCCTCCGTATCGCCTTTTCTTCCTTTATGAAATGTTATCACAGTCGGCAGGCGCCGACTCGGCTATTGGGCCTGAGTCCGACCTTCGACGCGCTGACTGAACCCTAGCCCCGGCCGAACACTGACGCAGCACTCGTGCCCAATCTCAGGCCTCGGTCGATGTGACTGCGATGACGGTGTAGAGGCCTTCTGCTTATCTAGGTGGTGTTGAGTGTAGCCTGGCCGTCACTATCGCATTATGTTCTCTCTCTTACCGTCTTATTTATAACAGCTTGTATTGTATCAATGAAATGATAGGCAAGGGTCGCCTTACGCTGCCCGCAGGAAAAGGAAATAACCCAGCACGGTTGACTCCTATTGAAAATTCCAACAAGGTACGTAATTTGGGACACTAACTGCCAGTCAGCAGCCCTGGTGGAACGTGCCCTGATGGTCCATCAGGTGACGTCTGACCATTTTGTTCTGCGAAATTTCGTCGACAACATTCGGTTTTCCCAATGTTAATCGTAAAAATAAATGTAAATATTGCCAAATGCGTCAACAAAACAAAATGCCCAAAAGATTCAAAAAAGCAACCCCGCACGAGGGTTGAACCCAGGACCGCCTGCTCATGAGGCAGCCGTCTTACCACTAAGCCACACCGCAGCTGCAAAGAACTCGGTTTGAGAACTCGTTTTACACGAGACTTTCGGGCGGCACTTGAACGCGTGAGTAGAGTACCGTCGGACGGCACTCGAACGCTCTGCAAGAGTGCCGTCGGACGGTACTCTGGACACTGGGGTGTGGTTAACGAGCTCCCCAGTGATACACGCGCCCTCTGACTCTCTTTCGGACGGCACTTCTAGGGGCGATGGAGTGCCGTCGGACGGCACTGTAGACACAGCCTCTAAGGAATGCTTCGGCTCCATATGCAGTTAAGCATTCAGCATGTTATGCAAAGCACTCCTGTACATCAATCGCCGTACTTCAGTTCTACTCACCTGCCATGTAGAGTACTTTCGCGTCGTAGAACCCTCTCTTTGTTCGCGCGTCTCCGGCCCAGTAGACCTGGTACACCTTGTCGTCTTCAACTACACCGCTAAAGTTCCTTACATAGTCGCAACTCACGACAGACTGGGTCTTGTCGAGGAGAAATTCTACTAAAACATATGACATTGTAGAGCCCGTGGCTGGATCGACAGGTTGAGCAAGCGGGCAAACAAAACGAGTCGAGAGCGATCGTTCATGAGCTTCGGCGAAGCCTCTGCGGGCGAAGCGAAAGTATAGAAAGTGGCGTGTTCGGCGTTTCGGCGGGCGTGTGATCAGGGTTCTCGGGTGCCCTGCTCGTCATATCCCTAACATCGGCGGTTTCATGGGCTCACGTCCCGTAATTGTTTTCTCGTGCATAGATTATTTTTCGCATTCATAAATTTGACGAAATAGTGGTATTCTGAACGAACTTTACGTCCTTTGACCGTACGTCTGTCTGCCCGTCAAAGATTTTTGACGTACAGTCAGAGACAATCGATGTACAGTCAGAATCGCCACCAAGAAAATCTTGACGGCATTTCGCGGCGGAAGACTGCCACCAGGAAACCATCAGAAAGCCGAGAAGTGGAGTCTGACTGGAGTTTGACTGTCGGTCAGAGTAACTTGTTGGCCAATCAGACCTGCTTGACGTACAGTCAGGCACAGTCGGCGGTCCACTAGAAAACATTGACTGCCAAACAGGGTTACATTGATGAATTTTTCCTTCGGGTCCCACCGCAAAACGCCAAAATGTACAGGTGCCATCGCAAGCAGAAAAAGGAGAGCAAGAGATAGTGACGTCGTAACTGTGACGCCAAGCGAGGGTGGAAATGTCGACGCCACTGTCGCTCTTTTTTTCTTTGTAGTTTCGGTTCAAAACAATCTGCGAGAAGTAAATATAATTTCGACGGTAGTGGACATTGTGTGTGTGTTTGTGTGTGTGTGTGTGTGTGTGCCTGCGCGTGTGTGTGTGTGTGTGTGCGTGTGTGCGTGGCGTGCGTGCGTGTGTGCGTGTGTGTGTGCGCGCGTGCGTGCGTGCGTGGGTGCGTGCGTGCGCGTGCGTGTGCGTGTGTGTGTGTGTGTGTGTGTGTGTGTGTGTGTGTGTGTGTGTGTGTGTGTGTGTGTGTGTGTGTGTGTGTGTGTGTGTGTGTGTGTGTGTGTGTGTGTGTCACTGTGCGATTGTAACATAAATAGGGTTCCGTGTTTTTTCTGAGTTTATTTTTTGCGGAAGATTCGAGTTTATCGGAGTTTATATTGGTTTGATTCTCAATTCTCCGAAATTCGGAGTTTAATTTCGCAGTGTTTCCTATTGAAACTAAATATGTAAATAATAACCGGATGTAAACGTATGCCAGTAAAAAATAAAACGCGCTTGTATCGATGAAAATTACTTCAGTTGAATTTGACGGTCGTCCCATTGCCATCGGCACTATTAATCTGTCCCACGACAAAAGTTGCACAGAAGTGTTGCTTCAATAAATGTCGATACTTTAAAATCAATAAACTCCCAGGTGCAGTCGCTACGAAGCTCGTAGTCATCCATCCTATTCCATCAATCTAGCCTGCGGCCGCACGAGGGAGTGGTTAAGGAGGTAATAGAGAGTTTCAACTGTCCCTTTTCTCTATTTATTACAATCTCTATGGTCCATAGCTTTCACTGTTACAAAAACATACCTTCTCCTTTCTTTAAATCACAAATCGCATGGCTCAAACTGGAAACCAAAAGAGTGGCTTTTGTCGTTACCCGAATGTACAATGACCTGTTGCCCTGAATCAACCTCGACGAGACAAGCGGCAAGACCCTTTTGACAACGGTCTGAGATTTGAAAGACAATTATGGTGCCATTTCCCCACGACCATTGGCTCCGTGCTAATCAAATTGTAAAAAAATATCTTTTACTTTTTTTTTACTTTTTTTTGCGGGGGGGAGGTGGCATTGGCGCGTAAACATTCGGAGTTTATCGGATAAATCCAAATTGACCACAATTTGGCCGGCGGGGTTTTTTCTGAGTTGTTCGGATTTATCCGAAAACACGGAGCCCTAAACATCGAGTATGGAGATTGGGCTTCAATTGTGTAAATGCAACATGCCATCTAAAGTCACTATTGACAAAGGTAATTAAATTCTTTATGGTAAATTAGTAGGCTAACAGCAAAAGCAATCTTGTTCCGAGTGGCCGGAAAGTGGGGTAGGCTAATAGCAACATTAAAAGTGTCCTGAAGCACCCTTTTTTTAATTTGGTGCAGATGCAAAGCCATAACACTCTGTATTCCAGGCTGAGCACAAGCACAATGCAGGGGTCTTCTGATCAAAAAGGAATGTACAGCTTTAATTGTGTCATGAACTCGCGCCAGATATTACCCGACCAATACCAGACCCGAAATGGCTATAAAAAAAAAAAGAAACACAAAAACAAAAAAACACAACAAAAAACAGGCTAGTTTGTTTTGCCGTACAAAAAAATCGCTCGTTAGTATTCGAGAGAGGACAAAGTGGGTGCAAGAGGATAGCCGCTTAAGCAGCTGTGTTCTGGCTCATGCTAACTTTTTCAGACAAAATACGCAAACACGTTGACATCACTCCAATGTCATTACCCAGAATTGCGTCCGGTCTAACTTACAATAATTAAAACCAATTAGCTCAGCGGGTAGCCGGCTACGTAACTGCAGTGCCCAATGCGTTACTCAAAACATCATCCGGAAAAGAAAAAAAAACACCTGTTGATCAACTCTATTTTTGTTGTGTCGTCAACTTTCTTTTCATTTAACGTCCAGCCCTCGAGTTGGAGAGAATTTTTCTAACACCGAAAGTCTTGAATAGTCAACAACGGACGCGATCAACTGTGCAGCTCGAGGCAACGACTATCAGCAAAAGCGTGAAAAGCGGATGAATCTAAACTATGATACTATCTTGCTCGCTCCGGCAGTTCAGGCTCAATTATTACTTTTACATTTCACTTTTACATTGAAACCAGCGTCGTTTTAATTCCGACTCAAAACACTAACACGAACAACTTTCGCGCTCGTAACATAGTATCACTGAGACTTCCCTCGCAAACAAGACGATTGATTATGATGAACTTTGTTGTTGTTGTTTTTTACCTGGAGGCATCTATCAATTACCTTCTTTTTAACTATCACTGTAATCGGGAATGAATGCCCGCGAAAGGGTGCAACGAAGGAGCAAATAAATTTGACTCAAATTGCGGTTAGATTTGATGATGTAATAAAGATTTTTTCAAAGCATCAAGGAGAATGCTGGGAACGTAGGCATACGTACTGCGTGCGCTCCCTTTAGCGGTATCAAATATTCAGAGTAAATAGCGAAAATCGGACATCCGCGAATCCGCGTGCTAACTTCCAATTGCAATTTGTTCCGGATGTTTGCTTTAGAACAGTTCTGCAGATGTCGGCACGCGCAGCATGTGTAACTACACTCGGGTACGCTTTTTGGTGCATGGGTGATTTAGTAAAAGTCTGCTTTGCCAATCTGGATTATCCTTGTGGCTTTCTTTTTTTAAATACGCATTTGGGCCTAAAGTTTCTATTATCTCTGTTTCTAAACGTGATTAGAGTAGATAAAAAGTGAGCAAAATGGTAAAGAGAATAATCATTCTAATATCAAGCAAAAAGATGCTTTAAAACACTATCGTTTAGATGAAAAAGATAGTCTACATTTTTATTGGCCTAACATTTTTTGATCAAAATTCGCAAACAAATGGGGACGCATTCATCTTGCAAGAAACAACAAACGTAACAAAACAAAAAAAAAAGTGTTTTGCCTGGTCCGGTCCGAATACATTTTTACACAAATGGGTGCAATTCGTTTTGATCCTCGACGAATAGTCCAACAAACGAAAAAGAGGTGCACATAAAGTTTAGTCTGAACTATCCTCGTATCCACACGCACGGACACGCATACAAAATAGAGTTGCCAACGTTCTTGGCCTACACTGCCAGAAGAGTCATTTGAAGTGACTCATGTGTTCCGAACAAACCCTCCCCCTTTCCCTTGCCCCCTCGCTGCTTTTTTTTTTTTCTTTCGATGTTTTTGGGAAAGGCATTGCCCGAGGGCTTAGGGCTCGTTCCGAAGCACCCCGGAGGCATTTGCAAATTGCATTTGCGTCACCGCCGCGAGTTCCGTAAACAGAATTACGACGCGAAGATCCATTGCCCATCTGGAGTGCGCGTTCCACACTGCTGCCGGACGGCCTCCAACAATGGGCCACGCTAGGCATTCGAGTCTGTAGAATCGAATCAATGGAGGACTGCTCCGGGTTTGTATAGTTCCTGGTCAAGTAGTCGGCATAGGAAACCTGATTGCTCATGTGCGTTTCTATGTACTGCGCGTGTGCTTGCCTCTCCGCTGCTTTGCAAGCGAATGTGTGGGAGCGCGCGCCAATGTGGCTATGATCGCCATTCACACTTCAATTTTCAGTTGCGTCCTAGACGCATTGGTTGTTTGCGTGTGTAGTCGTGCTTGCAAGTCCAAACGCCCTGCACTCCTTGTCCTCCGGTGGGGCAGCGCGGGTGTGGTGACGGTTGCAATTTTGTAGGTCGTAAACTTTGTGCAGGAGTTTAATAAACACGGGACACCCTGTCGGTTTCGTACATTTCTGGAACCGCGTAGCGCACCCACATTGCTTCACGTTGTCAAAAGTATAACGTCGTCATCATGTACCTTCAAACAAGACTGTTGAAAACCGAATTATGTTTATTAAGCTACATTGCATTCGAACAAACTTTCCGAGGACGTAGCCTGGTTGTTCGTCCTCATGTATTAGCTTAAAAGGGTACTGACAGGTAAAAGTCATATTACTCTTTATTTTTCGAAAGGTTTGAAAACGATGCCTGGACAGTACCCTCAAAATTAGAAACTTAGAAACTCAGTATTTGTGAAGTAAAAAAAAAAAATCAATTTCCAAAAGCCGAATTTGAAGTTCCCGCGCGATCCGCGCCAGTGCAGTGACGTCAAAGATTGAGTTGTGTTCGCTCACGTCCCGCGATCAGTCGCTCTTCTTTGTGCGTGACGCTTGTCGCTGTGAGCAAACAACGCTTCACTTTTGAGTTTGAAGTTCTTCTAGTGCCCTTTCAGCGATCTCAAATTCTTTGAAACGGAGTGAGGTCGAAGAGAACGCGCAGCGGAATTTTGTGAGCGACGCGAGGGCCACGTCGCGGCCGTTCTGCGTAAAAGCTGCCCCGGCGGAGTCACAACCAAAACTACGGTGCACAAGCACCAAACCCAGTTCTTTGGACCGTCTGACGATTTCCTTTTCGAAGTGTGAGTGGTCGTCAGGCACCTCAAAACGAGAACTTCGTCCGATTCCCCAACTCACCGATCATCCTCAGTGCCGCACGTGCCGAGCGCCGTGGCGCGCCGTATTTTCCGAGAATAGGATACAAATCCAGGAGGCGACATCACTCCGGACTCTAATTTTCGGTATTTAAAAAAGAAGGGCCGTCGTCTGTTCGCAATTGCGATAACGAAGACACGTTTTGCGAATGCCGTTTTTAAATATTATAGACATGTCGCTTACAAAGCTTTTAAAATGCATCATCGATTACGTCACAAATAAAAAAGAAGTGAGGAGGTGAGAAGGGGGAGATGACTACACCTTGCCTTGTTTGAGACAAAAAGAAATACGACATTTGAGGTGTCAGTGCACATTTAGGGGGCGTTTTATACGGCCACTGCTCTCAAGGGACAAATAATTAAAACTTTCATGGATTATATCTTCTAATGTAACTATTGATATAAGAAAATTCTCAGGGATATATTGTTGCCTCGTCTCTGATGGCTGGTTATGCGCCGAGATACTGAGGGAAAGAATGAGAGAAGAGCGCGCAGGGACGTCAGAACGCCGAGCTCTGATTGGAACGATTAGTGGGTACACATATAGCTATAGCTGCCTTTGTCTGCACTGCACTCGTCGAACGCGTTCGAACGCTGTGAACTCCGGTATCCGGCATTTAAGCCTCGCATTCGAACGCGTTCGGGGAGCGAAGACGAGGCAAAGGCAGCTAGCTAGCTTTAGGTCTACCCTCTGATCATTCGAATCGGAGCTCGTTGTTCTGACGCCCCCCGCGCACTCTTGTCTCCTCCTCGCCCTCAGCTTCTGGACGCACATATTTAGTCTTTTTACTTGATTAGCTTAACAACACTGGTTACACGCCGTCTTCCTACTTTTTTCCCCTCATCTATACTTATTGACGTGTGGAAAACCGATTTATCGAAGTACACTAGAAAATTAAATAAAAACGATTGAGAGAGAGAGAGAGATCTAAGCGGAGTCAAATCTATGTATTTGCACGAAACGAGAGCATTCATGCGAATGAAGACCGTCGAGAGCTCCTTTCATCAAGAGGTAGCTGCAATCACAAGCATGGGATACGATGTGTGTCTAGATGGCGCAGATGGAATTGTTTAGAGAAAAAAATATTTTCTTCTCGAATTCGTCTGTCTGCGGTCACCGACAGTCTGAGAAACGCGCAGCGCGGCGAGGAGGAGGAGTAATCCCATTCCGTTATGTAGATGGCCCTTTGTGATGTAACTTGTTATGCAAAAAGGCAATGAGATCTAAAAAAAAGTTCTGGTTTATTTTTTTAAGTGTTAACATTTTTCTTCGTCATTTAAACTTTCAACCTCGTTTATATACAGATTCCAAACGTATTTGCTGTAAACATCTTTTTTTTTCGTTTTTTTTTCTGTTATTATTTTTTAATTAATCTGCAGGCCTAGGCAGCTTGTGAAAGGGGCCCTGCAATCATATTTAAGCGTCTACCTTTTTTGCGGTTTCCACGTCTCTTGGGGTTTGGGCAAGCCATCGGGCACGGAGAGAGTAACTAAATATTAGTGCGTCATATTTTAACCGGACGACGCGGAAACCTCCTACACCGACGAGGACGACCCGCGGTACCGAAAGAGCGCAAACTGTGACGTTTTTGGTCCTGGGCTTACTACTGGTCAGAGCCGCTAAAAGCTTTTTTTTTAGTCGAGATACAAAATATAACGCCATTTAACTTCCTGAGAGTGAGGCACATAAAAAGGACACCACACACATAGACTCTCTAACACAGCTATGGGTTTTATCGTCGTCGTCTTTGTCTTCCCTCCAGTCTTTCAACGACTTTTTCCGCGCGACATTTCAAACTGATGTTGTGCACAAATCTGTTCCGAATCGATTGTCGGTTGATCCAAAATAAAATAAAGGCAATCATTAAATAATGTCCCGATGGTACACATTGTCCTATAACACTCCGGTGTAGAGTTTGGTAGAATCCACCGATCCAGTCACGTGGCACATTGTTCGAACACCACACATCTTATACCGCGAGGCAAAATTCACACGTCAAGGAACCTTTTTTCAATATCAGAAAAAACAACCGATGCGTTGCTTATACAGTTTTTTGAATTATTAATTTGTAATGTTTCGAGAATAAGTCTTTTCTTGTCATTTCTTTCAAATTCTAACACGGTACTTTTCTTCCATTCTGGTACACATCCGCTACATTGATCTATATGCTTTGCGACCTCTGAGTTTGGATGCATTGTTTTTTACATTATTTTTATGTTCATTTAGCACTGATGTTGTGCACAAATCTGTTCCGAATCGATTGTCGGTTGATCCAAAAATAAAATAAAGGCAATCATTAAATAATGTCCCGATGCACACATTGTCCTATAACACTCCGGTGTAGAGTTTGGTAGAATCCACCGATCCAGTCACGTGGCACATTGTTCGAACACCACACATCTTATACCGCTGTGTTAGAGAGTCTATGTGTGTGGTGTCACAGCCTACTCTAGGAAGTTAAATGGCGTTATACCCGCACCAGCTGGCTGCCACCATCTACACCGTCTCATACAAAATATAGGTGTCGCGAACCATTTCAATTATGTATGAAAGTAGTTTTTGCTCAGTATTTTAGATCAGAAAAGAAACAAATGCAGTTTATAAAGTACGGAAACAAGAAATGACCCGTCGAGATACCTGCCACCAAGCGGCGGAAAAAGCGGCGCATATTAGAAAGGGCTAGTGGGATGAGGCGCCGACGAAGGGCGAGCGTAGAAAGGACATCTGGCGGTATGGCAGCGCGAAGTGGCTCCCGTTCTGTACTGATCTTTACCCCGTGTTTGCTGTCGTTTGTGGCCAAATGAAGTGTTATGCCGAAATAGTCTTTAATCGCGCAGCAAATGCAATGCAGAGCCGCCCTGGCCGCCCGCTTCTGCAGTCTATCCAACACACGCTTTAGTGGCGCCCTCTCGAGAACCGTCGGCACGGAGTGCGGCAGCGTGTGAGCCGCTCGATGAGCTCACTATCCCTCACTCTGGTTCACGGCCGCTCAAGCCAGGACCTATGACGTCATGAAGGAGGTTATTTTTTGCTTGTATTTGTAATTCTAATTTGCCTATAACTTTTAAAATAAAGCGAATTTCGCGAAAAGAAAAGTTTCATTAAGTTACTACGTTCAGTGCGCTTAGGTTCGGTGCAAATTAAAAACCAGTGGAAAAGACCTTGCAGGGCCCCTTTAAGAAAAATCATACCGATCGTCCCTTTCTGCCACCAAAACCGCGCGCAAAGGCCGAAAAAACAAAAATAACAAGCAGTAGAAAACAAAACCATATGAGTACAGTTGAAAAGGAATAGAGACGTCGCGACAGGTTTGGTCTAAAGACGGACAAAGTTCTAAATTGCCCACACTCGCTGCATACAACAGAAAAAAATTATAAAACAATATCGCCGTCTTTTGCGGTGATCTGCGAGAAATCATTCAGTAAACGCACCCCTCAGGGGAATCTTTTCGCCCATATTGGGGATGCACGCATTCGTACGCAAAGATGGTTTACGCCGGCGAGGGTGCGCATTGTGTAGGCGCGTATGTGTGCGTGTTGATGGGGGAGAAGCGATCGTGTGATGGCGGCGCCGCCGGGGACGAAAAAGGAACGCCGCGCCGCTAGGCTTCTGGAAGAGCATTCTCTGCACACACACAGAACCGTACAAAAACATATATGTACACACACCAGAGATGAAAAAATTACTTTTAAAAAAGTAATTCAATTACATTACTAATTACTTTTCTGGAAACTGCAAAAGTGTAATTACATTACATAACAAATTACCGCAGACTAAAGGTAACGACATTACATTACAATTACTTTCCAAGAGTAATGAAATTACTTTGACATTACTTTTTAATACCTTGACGCAGCAATTCGTGCTTGTTATATTTACCGTGTACACAAACACAACGTTTACAAAACCGGCCCGTTGGCACCTCGTCAGGCAACCTGTTTGCCTTTTGTGCCAGCGGACCGTTTAAGTCGAATTTGTATTTGACTTGAAAAATAAAATGATTGATTGATTGATTGAAGCCTTCGTTTGCCCACACAGCGCGTGCAGGAACAAGATCCGGGAGAAGCTGAGGCGCTGCGCATGCGCAGTGCCGACAGCAACGCCACCGCAGTGATGTGACGTCAAAGAGCCGAGTTGGTCTATATTTACCAAAACTCAGATCTTCCCGTTTACACCGCAACAACCTTATGTGCCTCAAAGTGAACAATACTGAACAGTGGCTTTGCTGGCGCACACGACATAAGTGTTAAACGTGATGAATAGCTTCTTTAGATGTGACTCAGAAAGACAGTCGACTCACCGGTTTTGCTGTTCATTCAACGGTGAAGGTTCTTACTAAAACTATGTTTCAGGAAGACTGAAAATATGTTTCAGTCTTCCTGATTAAAAAGTGTCAGTTTGTTAAGTCGGCCAATGGCAGCTTGTTCTTACAAGGAGTCGTCATGTGAAACGTTTCCCTTCCGCCTTGGACGCAATATAATTCTATTTTCCCAAGAGCACTATACTCGGCGACAACTTTTCTTGGCAATGCAGTCGAGAGGAGAGCCCGCGCACAGCCTTATTCAGCGCTCAAAATGGAAGAGGGAACCCGTGCCTGTACCCTCCACTGCATTGCCAAGAAAAGTTGCTGCCGAATATAACTGACCTATTCTCGGTCATTCTTTTCTAGGAGCATTTTTCCCAAACACACAAAAAACCCAAGTTTATTTTTTGTATTGATGAAGGAAAAAAGTGAAACACGAAGATGTTGATAAAGTTTTGCGCATTGTCACACAAGGGGCCTGGATAAGTGCTGAGCAGAAGCGTCGCCAGTTGAGGAATGGCGCGAGCTTCCTAAATTGTGTACTTTCCCAACAAAAAAGGGGTAGGGGCGATATCTGCTTGTAGGCTTATTCTCGAATAAACTTCCAAAGGGAAGGCAGCGAGGCATACCGCGAGCGGCAACCCTGCCATGCTCAAAAACGCACGAAACGTTCTGGGGGCATTTGGAATTAACTATGTATTCCGGTCGTTTGTTGTCCACAATGGTCGAAGCTTACGGTTTGACCTTGCTTGGCGAAAGTACAAGGCTGGGGATCTGTTTGTTCGGTCCTCTCAGGTTTTAAATTATTTTTAACTCGCTCGTGATGTGCCCGTCGCCTTGTAGCCTATGAGCCGTTCATCCCTAAGGTGACGCACTGTCAGCTAAGGGACGAACGGTGGAAGCTACGTGTTTGTTGGAGCAGTCACACGTCTATCGTTCGCCACGTAACCACGCTCTCGTTCATACCCACGCACAGAGAAAGGGACGGGTCAGGTGATAAAAAGAAGGCGTTTGACTGGTTCTGGTGAGCTTGCAGCTTCCACCGCACTGTCAGCTTAGGAATAAACGAAGTATACTATCGTCGTGATGACGCGACGCCATGACTCTGTCGTGCCTGGAGTTCGTCAACCCTTGCCTTTCAGCGATGTCTACACGTAAGCTTTTCTCCTTCGCCTTTCCAGCCCTCCTTTTTGCGTCTGTCCAGCTCTTCGTGCAAGGTTTTGCGCTCAGGTGGCCGTCGTTTATTTCATGTGGTGCTCTTTCACAACATGTCAGCGTGTAAAATAAATTTTCTCTTCTTTTTAGAAGCTTGCACACGATTTTCTAATTTAGGACAAAAGTAATTTCAAAAGTAATGGGTAATTTTCACGAAATTACTGCCTGAAAGTAATTCATTACTTTACTAAATTCCTAGCCTAGAGAAGCAATTCATTACATTACTCATTACTCCAAAAAGTATTTATTTACTGTAATTCCATTACAGTAATGTAATTACAGCCATCTCTGACACACACATGCTCCAGCATCTGTGTTTCCCCACACTGCGGTTCGTCTCCCAAACCCCCAACCACACTACCAAAAAACATGATTCTAAAAAAAAAAAAAAGTATTGTAGATTTGAATGCAAGGTTAAAACCCAGCCCTTGCCCTTCATGAAGTTAGCCGTGAAGCCCGAGCCCGGCCCGCCGGCCGGGTCGGCCCGTGGCCTGGACTGTACCAGTATCTCTGCCTGCGACGCTGACGGCTCGCCGCTCTGTTATGACTGGGAGGACATCGCCACCTCGCTCGAGCGACGGCGTTTGCGCAATTACACTCTTACTGCTGGGGAGCGAGTCGAATAAGACGGCCGGAGAAGCCTTCGTGAGCGCGCTTTGGGATCTCGGAGGCCGTGTCCTCAATAGAGAGCTTCCGTTTCCGGCGCGGGAGGGCGAGCAACGAGCTGGAGACGCGAATACTCGACTATAATGAATCACTGTCTACCTTTCCACCGTCTCTGCTTCCTCGGTGCGCCTGTTTCCCCAAACCGCTTGTTTTCTCAGACGCACTCCACAAGGTACCCGGCTGCGCCCCCTTTCATGGAACGGGGAACAGAATGCCCCCGTGGGGCGAGCAGACCTCGCATCGATCGTATTTGTCGCTAGGGACGAGACGCCTTGGGCCACGTCTGTGTCTCCTTTCGCTTGTTCCATGCTCTTCCGACGGAACAAAGACGCAGGAAGTCGTCGCTTACATCCTCGCGGCAAGACCTAGAACATCCGGGGTAGGTGGTCTCTGTTGGTCGGTATGGCCCGAGTATGTCGACGCGGATATAGACAAGTAAGAAAAAGGGGCAGCTTTCCTGCCCTGCGGCGTGATTAAATCGAAGCTTCTCAATGTTCTACGCTACCGTCTATTTATTATTGTTTCATGGGGTTTAATGGAGAACCTTCGCTTTCTGTAACATTTTCACGATTCAATAACGGCGTGCCGTGCACAGAGTTGGTACAGTGCCAAATAAAAGCAGTATCGTGCGTGACTTCAGCAACGAATTCTGACGCATCCAAGCGAGACAGAAAATGGCTCGGAAAGAAAAGAGAATCGTGGGCGTTTTAGTTTTACAACTTACGATTTCCGACCCTTGAAGAACACTACAGCTTTTTGGAAAGCTCTTTGGGCACTCTTCTTTATCCTTTAGACATATTCTTGTGTAATTACGAGAGGTTGCGTTTGTTGCATACAAAGTTCAAAAAAGTTCAAGTCACGGTTTGTTATTTTCCGCTGATTCTGTTTCAAAGCTGTTATTTATAATTTGACAAACCAAAACCACTCCAAGCGGTATAAATGGGCCGAAAGGGTCGCGCGAGGGAGCAGGAGAGCGCAAAGGAGGCTCTGAACTTGCCAACTCCCTGAGGAGGTTTCTGAGATCACCACAATATAGCGATAACGCACTCTACTGGATCTAACCATCCTAGAAATCACTAAATCATGACGAGACGCGGCCAATTTCCTTTTACAAAAGCACTCAAAAATCGCAACACCCCGAGGTCATCTCGGGCGTTGGGAGAAGCATGTTACAGAAACCACGACCACAGTCAGCCAATACCAAGTCAAGTCAAAATGTGTTTTATTTCGAAACAATATGTTAGTTAATTAAATTTATTCAGACAGGGTCCCATAAGTTTCAAAGAAAACTTATGAAGGGACCCCTTGGTAATAAAGGTTAGTCAGCGATCAAGTTGCACCGTTATATAAAAAATAAAAACTTGAAGAAAAAAAGAATGAAATATGATTGCGGTATGTACATAAAATATAAACCCAAGTGAAAAGAGAGAGAAGAAAAGCCAGAAAGTCAAGGAAAAAAAGAAAGACAACTGTTGTGTGTGTTTGTGGTTGTGATTTCGAAAAGTGCGTTGAGAAAGGATTTTATCACCCCCACGCCTCCCTTCCCGATCAATTCATTTCATCCCAGAGAAGAACTGATCGGGTCCTTTGAATGTATGGTGTTTATCCAAACGATAACAGCAGCCCTGCATTGTAGCAAGCAGTGCTTTGATTCTTCATTAGACGACTGTAGTTTAACTAACAATACAAACTGAATAAAAAAAATGATTCATCAACCTATAACATTGTTGATGAATCATGGAGATAGTATGTGTGCACGTATGGCTTGTTTAAAGATACAGAATGACGACATGGAAGTTAGGTTGTGTGGTAGGGAGTTCCACGTTTTAGTAGCAATGTAAATGAAGGTGAACGCTCCATAATTAGTTGGTATGTATGGTACAGCATAGTGACGCTGTCTGTGCAGAGGGTACATGATATCTTGATGAGTAAAACTAATTGAACCGCATGTTATCTGATTGGTGACGAACATAAATGTTAATAATTACTACACGATAATCGAGGCATCGATGAACTGTTAAAATGTTGAGGAAGCGGTATCCAAATTGAGCACTTTCGCGCCCATTAACAAATAGCATTGCTCGAAGTGCAGTCTTCTGGGCAATTTCTGATGGGTTTTAGTGTTGTTTTATACGTCAATTTATAAAAAGATAACCCGTACGAAACGTGAGTATGAATAAA
Organism: Ixodes ricinus; assembly: GCA_037355805.1. Lineage (NCBI taxonomy): Eukaryota > Metazoa > Arthropoda > Arachnida > Ixodida > Ixodidae > Ixodes > Ixodes ricinus. Next base: position 31,018 of record JAZHYW010030247.1, read on the forward strand.
GCTATTATAAAGCCTTTGGAGGGTTCGTAAGAAAATATGTGCCGTAGTTTATATAGAATTGGTATATTTTCGATATATCTTGTTAGTAGTATCTTTTACGTGTCGATGCCATGTTAGTTGATGGTCAAGTGTTAGTCCTAAAAATTTAGTATGGTATACTCGAGTCAGGTTCATACTTGCAAACGAAAGCTGAGGTAGTATTTAAAATTTGTTTGCTTTTCGGGGCAAAAATTAGGTAGTTTGTTTTCGGTATATTGGGAACCACATTTGTTATATGTTAGCCAGTTGGCTAGCTTTTCTGAAGTGTTATTAGCTTCCATATATAGTTCTCGTCACGCTTGCATTAGATATAAAAATATTTGTATCGTCGGCATAAAGAACTACAATCTTTTTGTAAATAGGCTGCCAGGTCCTTTATATATATTTAAAAAAAAGGAACCTAATATTGAACCTTCCGTGGGACACCGATGGTAATAGCTTTAGTTGTTAAAATTGTGTCAGCTAAAGTGACAAATTGACATCTGTTAGAGAGATAACTTTCGATTAGATTGAGAGCAAACCGCGAACCCCGTAAGCACCTAATTTCTGTAATAAAAGTTTATGGTTAATAAGGTCAAACGCTTTAGTTGGGCCTACAAAGATTCCCACTGGTAATTAATATACTTCATTTCAATGTTTTGCTTTGTTTTCTCTGCCATATTTCGAACAATCGAAGGATCCGCGAGTCTCCGACCGGTGAACCCGCGGAGTGCTGAGGCAGTGACAGACGGGCCTTTGAGCCCACACTCACGATTGCCTCCATTTCTTTTTCTTCCAACCTGCAATGCAAACAACAACAAGCGGAGTGATATCTTGAATGCGCGGCTCGTCGCCCGGACACACGGACTTTGGCCAGTTTTTTTTAGTCAGTCGTGTTGTCGTGCACAAAGTCAATCGTGTACCTTCACAGGCATGTTTCAATCGCGCCATGGCTCTCTCTAACTTCACGTCGATGATTCAGCCCAGCGAGCGAGCGCTCGAGAGCAGACCAGTAGACGACGACGACAATGTCACTTTGGAACAAAAAACAAAACAAAAAACATGTTGCGCTGTTATTTTTAAGCGAATATTGCAGTTTTACGTACCCTGTCCACGAAAAATTAATATATCTTATAATCTTCTTTGTTCTTATAATCTGCAAAAGCATACAAATTTTGTAATAACAGCGTTCAGCAATCTCCACGAGATGTCGCGTTTTCATTCGTCACATGTCGCCCTGGCTACAGGAAAATGCTGCTCCCATCGCCTGAAATAACCTCATTGTGTTGCGATTTCTACAAAATGCACGCTCTTTAAAGGGATATCGGAACGAAATTGAAATTTAAATTTCGTTGGAAATGGGTCACGCATGACGTGTAATAACCGTAATTCATAATCGCACGTTTGTATTTTGAACGATTGGCTATATTTTTCGTTCCAAACGGTGCACTCGAGCGAGCGCTCGAAGAGAAGCGAACGGAGGGCGCGATGCGTCATGGGATATCCGGCGCAAACAAAACAGAAAGAAAAGTTTGCCCGCATTCGTGACGTAGCAAGGCTGGCGGATTATGAGCTTTGCCCTTGGTGGCGTTGTCAGCGTTGTGGTGGTGTCAATAGCGTCAGCGCGTTACAACCGAGCCGTTCGAAGTGCCCGTGGGGTGACGAGCGTGGCTGGCCCAAGAAGCACAGCAGCTTTCCACAGCACTGTCAGCTTAGGGCCGAACGGGTGGAAAGCAACTTTGTCCGAGTTGAGCGACTGGCTAATCTTCTAGGGGAGAATGGCTGCATCCGGCTGCACAAACGAGGGTCCGAGAAAGAGGAGAGTCCAATTTTCCGTCTTTGACTGTTTGGCTCAATGCGCGATTTGTGAGTTGAGGAGGAAAGCTAAGAAGGAAAATGTTGAAATGCCAAAGAGCGGCGTTGTGCCAGAGGAATCTGCTACGTCACGACTACGTAGCAGATTCCACAACGTTGCTAGACTACCTCCCAAATAGGCTCCGCATGCATCCACCAGGTGCACATTGGAAGATCGTTTATTTAGCTTTAAAATTAGCTTTCTTGTGCCTTTCAACGGAAGACTGGTGTTTTTGAGGTTAGGTGCAACATGCAACACATTCAAGCTAGACAACGAGCGCATGAAATCTTGTTTCCCTACACTCATTAGGAACCGACCGCATAATCTTTGATTTAGGAATTTCTAGGTAATCCTCAGAGTCAAGCACAGCGAGTTATCGCCATATTTAGGCGGTCTCAAAAACATCCTCAGGGTCCCTCGAATGTATTGTGTTCCTCCGAACGATAACAGCAGCCCGTGCATTGTAGCAAGCAGTCCTTTGATTCTTCGTTGTTAGACGGCTCATAGGCTTAAATAACAATACAAACGAGAATGGGAAGAAAAGATGGAAAGGGGGGGGGGGGGGGAGGGCACGCTTCATCCCGAGTAGAAAGTCAGGCACTTGGCTTATCTTAATCAAATACATTACTTTAACAAAAAAAAAAAAAAAAAAAGAAAGACATCGCTATCTAGCCTACTATAACTAGAAAAGCAGCCAGTCGGAACATTGACAGACAAAAAAAAAAAAGGAAGAGAGAAAAGGAGTTCAGGACACTTGATCAAAGTTCCAGACGCGAGGGGAGACTCTTTTATGGACGACCGGGCCCTTCTAGAATCTAGAGGAAGACTGGACACGTGCGCAGTCACCAACACTGCATTACCTTCATGATTTGGAGACAAGTGTCGTTCCCTTTCCTTCTGTCGAATTTGGAGGCAAAGGTCGTTCCGACATCTCTGCCGCGTCCCCTCATTCGAGGTGCTGTCCTAAAACATGTCCGGCCTGAAAGGCCCGCAGTCGGTAGTATATAGCCTTCGGTTACAACCTCGTATGGCTTCAGTTGTGCCTTGGGTGCGATTTCCTGCGTTCTTAAACCCCAACCACATTGAGCGGACTGCGCAGGCACAGCTTCTTCACGCCGATACCTTGACTTGTTTTGAGGGGCGGAAGCGAACCCTCGCGAACGATCACTCTGAGCTTGTTTCAATACCTTCAGACTCACCTGGCGGCTAAAGTCAGGGAGGCTAGATTTCAGTCGTCTTGTTGGCAGTGTTACGACTGAGGAGTTCCCGAGAAGCAGCAGGCAGGGCCAGGACAGGAACCGCAGGACGACTCCAGGCAGGAGCATCAGGAGACGGGAGAGTCCTCTAACGATAAACTTTGTTTAATACATATTTACAGAATAATATATAGGGTGGTTCAAGTCACCAGGCTCGATCTACAAATGGACCGTAAAAATCGACGCCTGCACGTAACAATCTAAACTTTTCGTCAAAGGTGAAATTCCCAGGTCCGGCTTTTTCTTGTAAAATTACAAAGCGTAGCTCTCTTTCTGTAAAAAATAAGGCCCCGAAACTTGCCAGGGTCTACGGCGGGCAGCCACGCAGACGACAGGGTCCAGCCGGCGGGGAGTGCTTGGCGTTCGTATTGACAGATGGCGCTACCTCCAGCAAGTTGCACGGGGACGGCGGTTCCAAGGAACGGCGAAACCCAGGAACGCGTTCCTTTTAGGAGGAACGAAGGAACGCCACCGTTCCATTTTGCATCAATGGAACTGAACGCAACCACATTTCTTTATGGAACGGAAGAAGGAACGGCGTTCTTTTTCTTCGTCCGAAGTCATTTTTATTTTATTTATAAGAGGCGAATTAAAGAAAGTATCAAAAACAATACATTTACAAAAAGTGAGGATCTCGTTAAGTTTTTTTGTTAATTAGGTTATGTTTGGGTCCCTGCGTGGTAACAGTAGTAAGTATATATTAGTGAGTATTAATTCACTTTTCAGTGCCCGAGACTGCGGCACTAAAAATTAAAACATTTAGTCGAAGGGAGAAAAGACAGAAAAAGTGACGGATTAAACTCAGCTACTTTTTTTTTGCTCCATAAATCCTCATACACCCAGAATTTAAGGCCCTGCAGCCGTCACTGAACTTACAAAGAAACCAGGTACACCAACAGAACAGGTTACTAGATATCAAACGCACCCTTGTATCGCAAACATTGGCCAGGTACAGAAGTAACCCTTCGCTTTCTCCCACCTTTCAACCGAACAATGAGTCCAACCACGAAGAGGGACTGGTAGCTAAGACCACCTTCAAAAAGTTCTACCTTCTTCTCCACTTGTCGTCTTGCTGACAGCAGCACCGAGAAGTAACCGTCGCCAAGATTCAACACGGACCTTGTTATATTGAAACGTGTGAGGTTATTGTAAAACGCTCAAGCAATGAAGGGTAAATAATATATTCGGCCTGTTTGAATTATCCACCACAAACCTGACTATTTCAAAACGCTGAGATTTTTTAAAAAGAATATACCAACAAATGAAACTCGCTCGCTTGTTTTCTTCTCCCAGTGTCCTTCCAACATGGCATTAAATTCGTATGTTGGGGTTAATAATTGTAATAGATAAAAAATTGTTTTCATCCAAGTAAATATTAAATTAGCAAAATACAAAATGTAACGTATATGTAAACACACGTTCCATTTTAAACTAAAATGGGAACGAGTTCTTTCTGCAGATGGAACTTGTTTGTAACGGGAACGCGTTCCAAAATCAAGGGGAACGAGGAACGTGAGTCGTTCCTCTTTGAGGAACGTGTGCCAACACTGGCTACCTCCTTATCGCGACGGCTCGTGACCGTGGCTTTTTGGAAATTAATATAATCTTTTTGAAATGTACCTTCGGTTCAGAACTATGCGAACAATAAGCAAAAATGAAAGTAAAAAAACGCGTCTGCCTAACGGCGGCGCTTTTGCTGCCAACGGATTTTGTCCGCGCGTCGTCTGCTATCTTTCGCTGGTCGGCTGCACCTTCAGACGCTGCTCCCGACGCCATCTATCAATACGAACGCCAAACACACCCCGCTACTGGACCCTGTCGTCTGGGTCGCCGCCCGCCGTAGACCCTGGCAAGTTCCTTGGCCCTATTTTTTACTAAAAGAGATCTACGCTTGTAATTCTTACAGGAAAACACCGATCTGCGAAATACACCTTTGACGAAAAGTTTAGATGGGTCGATTTTTGCGTCGATATTTGTGGTCCATTTTAGATCGAGCCTGGTTACTTGAACCACCCTAAGCATCGCTCGAGAGCACTTTGCGTGACGTCTTGCCCGCTCCTTTATATGGTCGCTGTTCGGCGCACCAGCCATTGGCAGCAATGGCTGGCCGAGCTGCCAACAGACGTCAGCATCCCTGGCTCCACCCCGGTTCATCCCTCGATTACGTACATACACACGCACCCCACAATGTCGCAGCAGACGGATTGTGATGGCTCCTTTGTTAGGAGGCGCCATGGCGGCTCAGCAAGGGGTTTGGCCGGATTATACGCGGGTGGCGGCAGACGATTATCCGAACTGCTCGAGGAATGGTCGACCTTCGCGGAAGTTCAAATCAGGAGCTTGCCCTGCACATTGTGTCCGAGGACGGATTTCCGCAGTTGGAGTCGTCGCTAGAATCCAAGCCAGCTAATCCCGGCGTCGTGGTCTCCGCTCACCCTCCGGTAATTAGGCGGCTTAACTTCTCGTCCAGATGTCGCGACGTCAACACAGCGCCGGGCGAGGTTGCCAGTCATTCACATCCCAGACGGCCGGTCGCCGACTTACAATGGGACGGCACACCCCCGCCGAGGGGATAAGAAGGGGGACGAAGGAGGGAAGGTGATTTTGACCGAGGCCCATCGCAACAGCTGAATATCCCCAGCCAAAAATCTTAGCACGTTTCTTCTGTTTTCTTTTTAAGAATGTGCTTTAGTACGTAAGCTCGTTTTCCGCTAGATGTTTGGACCCAGCGAATTCTGGCTTTCATAAAATGTGCCTGAGGCCATACCTGCTCAAAAATAGGGCGAAGTCTTGATTTAAGAGTTCAGAAATTTTTTCCGTGTCGACTTCTTACCGGATGTCATATCTCGTAACAATATCCCCTAGAGTCTCGATGACTACAACGCCACTACTTCTCGTTTAATTCCTTCCCTTCCGAAATGAAAGCTGTCCACACATACGGCTTTTGGCAGACTGAAGTGGATAGGTGCTACTCCGCTTCCGATCCGAAGTTGGAACGATTTTTGCGGTAGGGGTAAGCTGAGTGACCGTCCGCTTGCGTCCTTCCAGGGAGCTCATGACGTAGCCCCCACGACGCAGCCCATCTCCCCCTCTGCCCGCTGCCCATCAAGGTTTCCGCGGTTGCTGTGCTTCCCGAAAACCTCCCGAAAACAAAAAAGAAGGAGAGATGCGGGGAGGAGGCACCTACCCGCGCGTCTAGTCACTCACTGGCGTCAAAAGAAAGTCGCGCCTGTTTCGGCGCCGGGAAGCGTGGTTGATGTGCTCGCATGGGCGTACCAACCGGTGGCCAAGGGGGGGGAGGGGGCCGCCCCCCCCCAGTTCTCAGAGTGGGAGGGCAAGGAATGTGTTTTGCCCCCCCCCCCTGAAACAGCCGCCACTGGGCAGGGCAAACACTGGCCGGCGGCGCCGAAGGGATACCAAGGGCACCGCCCCCGGCGCTGGTTGGGGGGGGGGGCGGTTTGCCCCCTAACTGAAAAACAAGTTGGTACGCAACTGTGTGCTCGCTGAAATTGTAGGCGCGCGAAGACTCCATTTCAATTTTTAAAAGTTAGTCCATACCTTTTCGGCGTACGCGGCACAAATTGCACATTGTATGGATTGTCCTATATTGGAAAGAGTGTCATACGCTGATAGTTACGATATTTTTTCCCGTAATGGAGCAGATGACGCTCCAACTGTGCCAAGGAAATACCAGTAACGGTCTCAAGATGAACAATCACCTGGGCTGACTGTATGCGTGGCGCTTGGCCCACTCTGCACTGTTCGACCAACGCTGCAATGTCTACGATAACGCCTGGACAAAATACGAATATTCTTGCTCTCGCGTTTCGCTTGTGCTTACCCGTATGGCCTCGGTGAACTCGTTTCAGCACCTCGCCTCGCGTGACGTCAGGCCCAATAACTTTGCGGCTTTTTCAGAACAATGTTTTACCACTGAAGTGTCGAACTCAAACTGCTTTAACTCTCTCTCTCTCTCTGCTCACACTGGAACAGAGGATTTATGTTACGGCTGGCAGATAAGGTTCCCTATATGTTACCTAAGTATCTTTAATATGACATCGTACACAATAGTTGCTGCGGTAATGACAGCGCGACCCACAATATGGTCCTCGCCTTCTGTGTAATTTCTGGCGTGACAACTGTGGCCTTAGCCGGGGGACTCAAGCGGTTTTTGGGGAAGCTACTTTTTGGTGCGATGGCGTTAAGGAAGTGTCAGTGAATGAGTATCATCAGTTTTAGAAGGCAGAACCGCCTATTAATCACGCAGGAATAAAATACGTGCGGACTCTTTTCTGTACTTGCGAGGACCAATGAAATTATCGTATGTTTGAAAATTTTGGCGGCCTTTCTTTCCCCGCTGCGTTGGAAACAACCGCAGCGGCGAGACCAATCACAGTTCGAGGAGAACTGGTGGCGCGCGTTGCATGCCGGTCGTGGGCCGGCTTCTTCTCTGCGAACATGGCGTCGGTGGTGATCGTTGGCGTGGTCGGCGTGGTGGAAGCTCATCGTTCCGCGTAAAAGCGCTATCCTTGACTGTGAATTTTCGTCGTGTGTCGCTATGATAACCCAGCACGTACTAGAAGGGAAGATCCACCCACTCGTGCGGCGATGTCGTGGCGGTACTCTCAAGACAGCAGAAACGCCCGTGCCGTCGTGTTCGTTTACTTCGACTACAGTGGTGCTTTCTAAGCATTTGTGTCTTCGAACATCGCCCGGATTTCTTATTTGGCGCATTTCATGCGTGTGCTCAAGTTCAAGGTATTACTGGCGTGTACCGTATAAAGGATGCGAATTTTCACGCGTTTTCATCACCGGAGAAAAGTGATTAGTGTTAGCAATCCTGAACGCTCGCAACGTCTATCTGATCACGAAATCATATTTCTACGTTGCTATATCGCTGCTAAGATTACATTGTCGTTTATAATCGTAGAAAAGGCGTGTGGCGATATTTGTACTATGGTAATGTCGTGTATTAGAGTCGTGATCGTCCAAGACGGCGTACTGCATCTTTTTATTTTCTTTTTTTCATCCACTGTAGCCGGCAAGCCTATCAAGAAAAAATAATAATAAAGCTTTTGGCTAGAGAAAACTGTCTGTCTATATTCTGTTACGGCATTGAGTAGCAGTGCGTCCCATTTTAGAGGGGCCGCTGAAACAGATGACGACCCGCTGCGCTTGTTGTAGTGGTTGCAGGTGTGTGTACGCGCGGCGCTGAGCGGTCGTTCCGGTCGCTCCGGTTGCAACGGACGCAGTCGTAAATACGCGCTCGTTGCACATGTCTGAACCAGCCTTCCCTCCGTCCTCCCGAGGCGAAAGTCAACGTGGCGACATCGCTTGACATCACGTACCAGAGGTAACGCTGCGATGTCAAACGTTGGTTTGGTTAGGACTTGCCCAAACCGCAAATCGAAGAACGCCCGAAAAGGTCTGCGTTTCGTCGTCCTCGGAACCCGAACATGACTCCGAAGCGCTGCTATCGTCCACATCGCACGTCGGAATGGCGTCATAGGAAATCATCCCCAGGTCGGCTGTCCGCCGAAGAATTTCAACCTCTAACTGCTCTAACGGCGTCAGGTCCTCGAGCGAAGAGAACTCCGCCATGATCGAAGCTCGAATGACAAAGAGGTTCGGCCGATGCGGCTACCTCGGGATCACTGCGCGACGGAACGTCGTCCAACGCCATTGGCCCGAGATCCTTTTGATAAGCGTGCGAGGACCAATGAGAGTGGTTTCGTTTTCGGGTGGATCCGAGGTTTGGCGGCCTTCAATTACATTTTTATTAAAGAAATAATCACCGTATGACTATACTTTTTGGTTTTTAGGGATACTTAGGGCGTCTAAATTCAGCTGTCATCATCAAAACACGAACTGCAAAAACATCAGTGTCCTTTAAGAACATATCCGGCAAGAAGAATATGCTTTTCTGGGACGAATTTTATAATGATGTCATATTTTAGCGAACGTCATGGTGGCATGTCTCATATTGCTTTCTCGGGGATTTTAGTGAATGGTCGACAATTGAGTGTTAAGATTCCATTGCGGCCATGAATGAAGTAGTAAAACCTTCGACAACCAACGTTACTGCTAGTCCCACCTCGTCAATTTGCGGAAAAAAAAGCACTGACCGGCCGAAGTTAGCGTCGTGCGACATGTGTGACGCAGGACGTCACTTGTGCGACGTTTCAAAAGTTCAGAGTCAAGACCATTCATTGAAACACAAGACGTCACCTTCTGTTTTTTGCCCAGGTCAAATATTGCAGGAAGGGGGGGGGGATTTTACACTTCGTTTTACTATTGACCATTTTACTGAAAGAGGGCAAGAGAAACTGGAAAAGGGCTCGTTTTTAACCACCCTTGCTGGGTGGTTAGGGACGAGCGGAACACTCGGATGAACGCCTTGGACGCGTGTGTTGATCCAAGTTAACCTGCTATTTTCGCAGTTTCCGTTATTTCTATTTTTTATTATCAGATTTATTTAGAACTGGCGGATTCAATGACGACAATTCCATGGTCACTGGGACGCCATTGCTCGGTCATAGGTTGCACGGACAACCAAATGCGCAGAATATTATCGGAGGACATCTGTATCCCGCACGTGATCCGACAAGCCAACCGCGGCGTCAATAGGGAGCTTTAGTAGACCGTGTTTCCCTCTCCGCTAACCCTCCGCTACGAAGAAACTGCCCCTGCGCCAGCGCGCCGATGGCCTTGGCTGTAGAGTTCTGGGTAGCGGAGGGGCTTAGCGGAGGAAACACGGTCTACTAAAACTCTTCCGAACAATGGCGCTGCGCCTTTTTCCCGTGTCTTCGATATCTACTGCTCGGCATCACACTTTTCGCCACCCGGCGAGCGTACCTTCCCGGCGATAACCGGTATGAACAGCTCCCAGCCCTCGGTGCAGACCGGTACCTGCCGCTGGAGGCTGCGCTAGGCCCACTGGACCCATCCGCCTTCCGTTGGGCCGGTTAGGCCTAGGCGAGTCTGCTCGCTCACCCGGCAATGGCTCCTCTCCTCGCGGCCAGGCTCACTCCCAACTTATACGCCCCACATTGACGCCTTCGCTGACAACTGCCCAGCTCCTCATCGCCGGGGACATATCACCTAACCCCGGACCTGCGATCGACAACACTGCCGTGCTACTGAGCACTCCCCGACGTGAGTCTACTCGTGCTCCCCTGCCTCCTCGGCCGCGGAAATCTTCCCTGCACCTCGACGTCTGGTACTCGAACGTGCGCTCCATCAAGAACAAGCTTCGCGAACTGAGCGCACTCGTCGAGTCTACGCCCTACACCGTATTCGCTCTTACCGAGACCTGGCTCGACCCGTCAATTCACGATGGTCAAATCGCGGACACCGAAAGATTCCAAATATTTCGGAAGGATCGCACAACCTCTCGCGGTGGCGGTGTCATGCTCATCGCTCCATACAACTTGCCCTGTAGACGCCGACGCGACCTCGAACAAGATGGTTTAGAGGCTGTGTTCGTTGAGGCCCGTAGTGGCAATACGACCGTGCTCCTGATATGTGCCTACTCCCCGCCCAAACTCCAGGCAGCCTTCCTTGATGCTCTGCAAACATCCGTTGACCTAATACAGCAATCAAAATTCACCAACATCTACCTCATGGGCGATTTCAACACACACATAGACTGGACTGACATGACGTCCCCGATCCCCTCGGACCCACTGTCCCATGCTCTTCTTGATCTTACTGAATCATCCGGCTTCATACAGTGCTGCCCTGCTCCCACGTATTCGTTCCCCTCAGGCACAAAAGCCCACCTGGACCTCTTCTTTGCCACAAATCCCTCCCTATTGTTGGACTGCACTGTCGAAGACAGCCTCACTAACTGCCACCACAGGGCTATCTACGCCTGCACATACATGGCCCTTCCTCGACTCGGTCGGTTCGCCCGTCTGGTGCGTCGCTACTCTCGTCGCCGACCTAGCCCACCTGCAGATGTTGCTCCACTTGGCCCCGTGGTCCATGGTGCTCACGGACGACTCCGTGGACGACATGTACGAACTATGGCGCGACTTCATGGAAGCGATCGTGGCTGAATGTGTCCCAAACTCCTCTATACGGCGGCGGCAGCATGCCCCCTGGATCACGCATGACATCATCAAACTGTCAAGACGAAAGCGCCAACTCTTTCAGAGAGCGCGGAAGCGCTCCTGCACAACTAGTCTCGAGGCGGCCAAGAGCACCCAGAGAGAAATCAAACGCCTCGTCCACATATCCTACAAGACGTATGCCTGTGATGTTGCAGCACGCGCTGCTAGGGAGCCGAAACTCTTCTGGGCCTTTGTTAAGCCTCAACGGAAGTCCTCCTACATCCGACCGCACCTCACACAGAACAACCTTCCTATCACCGACCCTGCTGCCACCGCTGACCTCTTCAACCAGCACTTCTCATCCGTCTGGCTTCCAGAAAACCTCCTCCCGACGCCCCTCCCACCCCCGCACTGCCCAGCTTCTTATCCTCTATCACAATTACTGATGAAGACGTCACAAATTCTCTCGCTCTACTCAAGTCCTCCCAAAATGCCGGCCCTGATTGCATTCACCCATCCCTCCTAAAGCTCTCCTCTCCTACCCTAACGCCCATTTTAACCATAATGTTCCAGAAAATTGTTGACTCAGGCACAGTCCCCTCTGCGTGGAAACACTCCCTCATCACACCTGTCCTCAAAAGAAGTGACCTCAGCACTGACTCGACAGACTCTTATCGCCCTATCGCCTCCACATCAGCTGTCTGCAGGACCCTGGAGAAAATTGTGAACAAAAAGATCCTGCAATATCTAGAAGCAAACTGCTTACTCAGTAGCGCTCAACACGGTTTCAGGCAGGAACGAAGCTGTGAAACCGCCCTCGCAGTGGCTGTTCACACCATCAGCTCGTCCATCGACAACCGTGTTCCTTGCGAACTAATCCAGCTAGACTTCTCCAAGGCCTTCGATCGGATCAGCCACACGCTCCTATGCTACAAACTCCGCAACGTTGGAATCCAAGGTACCCTCCTGCACTGGCTACATGACCTTGTCTCGGCCAGAACTCAGCGAGTGACTTTCCACGGATCAACATCCTCCCCCAGCACCGTGCTCTCCGGCGTCCCCCAGGGCAGCGTGCTGGGGCCAATCCTCTTCACAATTTACATCAACGATTTGACCACCAGCTTCAGCACAAAATCAATCCTATATGCAGACGACCTTACACTTATTCAACCCCTGAGAACCACCGATGCCTACAGTGGGCTCCAGTACACCCTAGATCTCTGCCACCGCTGGTCGCAAGTTAACGGCCTACCCCTCAACTGTGCCAAAAGTGTGTGTATGACCATTTCCCACTCAGTGAGGCCACAATCTGCACCACCAGTCCTCACATTAGGCGGCTCCCCCATACCTCGCGTGTCCCACACCAAATTGCTCGGCGTCACCCTTGACGACAAATTGGATTTCCACCGCCACATCTGCGAAGTAGCCTCCAAAGCCAGGCGGACACTGGGCTTCGTTACCCATCTCTCTCGCGACCTTCCACCAGAGGCATTCAGAAACCTCTACACTGCCCTCGTCTTACCCCAGCTGGAGTTTTGCTGTGTCATCTGGGGCCCACAGCAGCAGTCACGTCAAAATGCCCTAGCAAGCATTCAAAGAAGGGCTGCTTTTACGTTCTACCGCCGCAGTACCCCCAGAAGTAGCCTCCTCAGTTATCGTGATGTTAGCACCGACTCCCTCCTCCGCAACGCTAACTGGCGGTCGCTACAACATCGTAGAGACGTCGCCTCCATCCGGCTGTTTTGTCGTGTTATGAGTGCGGACGACATGGACTGCCCCAACACACCGCGTCTCAACAGGCGTACCGGTCGTCTGCAACCGGTGCTGGCGCGCACTCTCCGCCACAGGAGAACATGTCTCCTACGAGCCGCTGAGCTCTGGTCGGCCCTACCCCCGGAGCTGACCGCAGTGATTCCTAAGGACAGGGACTCCATAAAAGAACTTTGTCAATTGATATCCCGGGAGAATGGCTGGCACCTGTGACCTGTCTCCCGTTGGTTGGTGAGCGCCTTAGTGCTGATAGCTTTTTCCGTCGCTGGGTGTCGGCCGGCGCGGGCTGCTGATCGGATGTGGGTGTTGTGTCGGTGTTAGGCTGGGACTCGTGTGCAACAGGCGCGATGATGCGGCACTCGTGTCCGGTCTGTGCTTGCGCTGGCCGATATTCGTTGGC